>JAJIBD010026294.1:0-161203 GCA_021461705.1 Cryptotis parvus
TCAAAAGTTCAACTGTTAGGCTGCTATTGTGCACATAAAATAAATCACTGTTCTGTATGGTAGCAAAACAAAACAAATGCAGTAGGTCCCAGTAAATCGTTGATGGAGGTAGCACTGAACTTGCCCTTGTTCGTCTCCTCTTGGGCCTATCCCAGGCTCTTATTTAAGACTCAGTGCACAAAGAAATAAGACTGTACTGTGTAGCCCCTGATATTTGTGCCCATTCTCTGTTTTAAAATCCTATAACATCTTTTTTTTGTTTGTTTCTCATGCGCCAATGTTATATCTCCCAAGTCCTGTGACCATTGAGTTTCTGCTCCATTTCTTCTCTCAGTTTCGATCACGGCCATGCCCCTGTCCTACATACTAATTACTGACTTTTTGCTTTCTGGAGTGCTTGATTCGTTGTATCTCATTTTCCCATGTGACAATAGACCAGGAACCTTGGCAAGGAGGTTAATGGATTTAAGAGTCAGTGTGATTTAACCCTGGAAGTCACAGAGCACGAAGGGCTGACCCATTTTATATGCCAAGCTCTGGTTAGCTTTCACTGCAGACCAGGGGCTGGCTTTTCCACACTACAGCAAGTTTCTGCAGAACTGAAAAGGACATTGAATAAACATCCTCCCTTTCCTACCTTTCTTCTGAGACCATGGCTTGAACTGATCTGTTGTTCTCATTGTTTCTGTTATTTTTTTTGAGAGTGGGTGGTAAGGCACAGTGCTTGGGAAACTTTCCTGTATGAGGGATCAAACTCAGGGCCTCCACATAGCAGGCATATGCCCCTGAAAACCATATCCCCATCCCCATTTCATACACTTTAATGAAGGCCACAGAGTGAGGCTGGAAATAATACCAGAACGGGAGTCATTACTTGGAGCTTTAGTCAGACTGTCATTAATTAGATTGCATTAATGCATGATCAATTCTACTTTCTATAACTCAAGTTTCTCATCTTGGAGATGAGATTTGGATATGAGATTTGTTTTTGTTTGTTTGTTTTTATTTTCTATGTCACACCCAGTCATGCTCAGGGTTGCTCCAGGCTCCTCACTCAGGAATTACTCCTGGCCATGCTCAGGGGACCATATAGGATGCTGAGGATGGAACCTGGGTCAGCCATATGCCAAAGCAAATGCCCTACTCCCTGTACTATAGCTCCGGCCCTAAAGATGAGTTTTTTAACATTATTATTATTATTATTATTATTATTATTATTATTATTATTATTATTATTATTATTATCATTGCTCTTTGGGTCACACCCAGCAATGCTCAGGGTTACTTCTGGCTCATTACTCAGGAATTACTCCTGGCAGTGCTCAAGGGACCATATGGGATGCTGGGATTGAACCTGGGTCGGCTGCATGCAAGGCAAATGCCCAACCCACTGTGCTATCGCTCCAGCCTGAGATGAGTTTTTTAAAGGGATCTTTAACATCTTACTCAGCCCCCAGTATTCTCTGCTTTTAAGGAAAGATTCATTTATTCCCCCAAACCATTCATCTTACCCCATTATGTTCCAATCACTGTGCCAAGACTCCAGAGACACAAATTTGAAATCTAAACAAGAAGGCAATTTGTATTTCCTTTCTGAAACCTGCTGTGAAGTAATCTTACCTTTCCTGTAAATTTTGCAGCCTTGTTTTTTTTTTCCCCCCTTCACACATCACAGAATAAGGAACAGGATTTTAATGCTGTGGCTAATTAGTCTCAAGGGGAGATGGGGAGGGACCTGCTTCCCCCCTGTTAAAATAAAGTCTTCAATTAAATTGTAGAAAGAGAATGGGAGAGTGAATTACTCTTATTCAACATTCCCACCCAAATCCTTTCATCACAGGAGTTAAGTAATAATTTTGCATATGACTCCTCATTTACAGGTTACTTCTTCTAGTTCTCTCTCAAGAATGGCTTTGGGTGAGGACATTCATTATGGCAGTCTGGGTGCAGCTTCAGGATCCAAGTAGGCTTCCAGTTGCCATGAACACATTTCCCTCAAAGCCTTCATTATGGATGAATTAGAAGTAGGAACAGATAGCCAGCCAAGAAACCCTCCGGTTTTCATTAAAACTTCATTTGTCTCTTTTCTTGGAAAACCAAACTCAGTAAGAAAAGGGGGCAGAGGGCTTTCTTACTGTCATGGGGGAAGAATTATTTTTCATTAGCCTGTTCCAGTTCTTTTTAAGCCTTTGGAACCAAATCAAACCAGGAAAATGTCTTCTCTCTTCCTGCCTCCATTCTTTTCCTCAGAGGTAATTCGTGTTACAACTTTTTGGCATATAAAGAAGAATCGATCATCGACACTGCAGCTGCCAGAACTAGAAGCCATAGTCTGCCGTGGTTCTGGAGTCCGCTGTCTTCTGCTTGCTTTGACACCAGTCATTTATTGTCAATGATAGGTTGTTCTCTTTCAAAATAACTGCAGCCACTATTTACATATCAGAAAGTCTTGTATGTAGAGAAGTAACTATTCTGCATAGACCCAGTGAAATCTGCTTAGTGAAAGGGCAGAAAATGGGGCGTTGGACTAGCATTGAAATTGGTGAGCAACTGGTGCAACCAGGTTCACCCAGCTCCTACTAATAATTCCCAAACAGTTTCACCCTGGGTTGCCATGCTGAAAAGAAGAGGAAGATATCTCCAGTCCCTTTTATTCCATGTAGATGGCATGGTATTCTTCAGAGTCACCATGCATCTTTAAGACCGATCTGTAACTAGTCATTTACCAGAGTCCCACAACAAGCCTAGGAACTTACAATCACACCCAGGCCCCCATTTGTCAGCTGCTGGTGACCAGATGCATAATCTTCTGCGGCCACTTCAGAGAGAAAGGCTGGGTTGGAGCCCATTTGGTGGAGACTTATTTCACAGCTCAGAGTGGCCATCAGTGGCATTTGCGTTTGCACAGGAATGAGAATGACGGTTTACTTATCACCTGCTTTGCCATTGTTCCCTTAGATGACTTTGCTAACTTGACTCTCTTCCCCTCTGCTTTCAAAGACCCTATTGTTTGTGTCTTTGATTAAACAAAAAATTCAGGAATGAGTTGAATGGGTAGGAAAATATCTGAAAGGCCAGAGCGGCCTCCTTTGTTTGGAACTGCAGCCCCTGATAGGGCGTCTCTTTGCTCCTTTTCTCTGGGACCCGGAAAAAATAGAAAAGTGCGCTTTTAGCTTTCTTCACCACCTTCCGTCTTCCTTCCTGGAGCTCTAGAGAAAAAGTAGCCACTTGAGGGAACAGTTTCAGTGCTTGGTGTGACCATCTTTTGTTTTTCTTTTTCTCTCTCCTTGTTCTCCTCCAGGCCCCGCCTGCCCCCCTCAACTTGATTTCAAATGTCAACGAGACCTCCGTGAACTTGGAGTGGAGCAGTCCTCAGAACACGGGGTGGCCGCCAGGACATTTCTTACAACGTGGTCTGCAAGAAATGCGGAGCTGGGGATGCTAGCAAGTGCCGACCCTGCGGGAGTGGGGTTCACTACACCCCGCAGCAGAATGGCCTGAAAACCACCAAAAGTCTCCATCACCGACCTCCTCGCTCACACCAATTATACATTTGAAATCTGGGCCGTGAATGGAGTATCCAAGTATAACCCTAGCCAGGACCAGTCTGTGTCTGTCACTGTGACCACCAACCAAGCAGGTAGGAATTGCATCTGCTTCATCATGCAGTATCAACATACAGAGACAAAGAGCTCCTGTTGCTTTGGCCTGATTATTGAAGTTCAGCCATTGAAGTAGAAACCCTTGACTCTAATGTCAAACCTGTGTGGGCTGCATTCTAATGCAGAAGGTACTTAGAAGGACACATAGTTTTTTAGTGAAAAATTTCATTCATTTAAGGAGAAGTTGGGCCCAGACCCCACAGTACTCAGGGTCTGTTCCCAGCCCTATGCTTGAGGCTTGCTCCTGACAGTGCTCAGGGGATCTGCACATATAGTGCCTAGAATCTAGCCATATTGGCTTCAGGCAAGCCAAGGTCTCTGCTTCCTGTTCAGTCTCTCCAGCCACTCAGGAAACCACTCTTTGGAGACTGACAGTATAATGTGTTCTAGGTAGTGGTGCCTACATGGACGTGTGTGTGTGTGTGTGTGTGTGTGTGTGTGTGTGTGTGTCACGTAGCGTGCACCTAGGGGATGGTGGTACAGTCCTATGAATTGGGTCACCCTGTTCAGGACTTCTCTTGTGTCTCTTGTGATTCATTGAGCTGTTTCTTCATCAGGATATGGCTGAGTATAAGATTTCATACCATTAAGGCCAAGGAAGTTGACTTTTCTATCAACCTACAGTGTTCCAATATTTGGTATTTTCTATATTTTCCAATAGAAACATTGTTAGCTATAGTTTCAATCTTGTTTCTTATTTGTACACGTAGTAAGATAATGGGTTGGAGGTGTATGGAAATCACCATGCACATCCATGAGCAATGAATGAACTATATGGGAAGCTGTTCTTTTTTTTGTGTGGCTGATAGAATTTCCCCTTAAACACCCAGTTGTGGATTTGGGGAGGTGGCCAAGTATTAGGTGTGTATATGTGACATGAGGAGGCCCCAGTTTTGATTCCCAATATCCATGGCACTCACAGCACCACCAGATTTGTGGGGATCAAACCACAGGTCAGATGTGTGCAAGGGAAGTGCCCTACCCACTAGCAGTCTCTCCTGCACCATTGCCTCATTTTTTATAGGACCAGTCTCTTGTAATTCAAAAGACTAGAAAACATTTTCTGCTAAGTTCACTGAGAATGATCTTAACATCTTGACTGCTGGTTTCAAAGTGAACAGCTGAACCTAAATTTGTAGGTGCTGGTTTCCTAGTCCCTCATGCTCATTTCTGTTCCTCACAGCATCCACATAGTCTTGTATTACTTTCTTTTTTTTATATTTCCAAAGACTGTGGTTTACCCTTTAGTGAGATTTTTAAGAAAATAACCTTTGCTGGAAAACAATTATGAATTGTCAACCATTCTCTTGACTTTTATGGCACTTTTAAATGAGTGTTTTATTAAGTGCACTCAGTAGTTTCACAAAACGATCCTCTACTAATTGATCTCATAGTACAAAGTATTCCAGTATGCCACTCCAAAGCCCATTATTTTTCCACATTACCTAAACTTTCTAGAACAAATAAGACTGGGTCAGTGTAGAAGTTGGCTCCAGAAGAGCAATGTGACCAGTCTTCAAATAGGTGGTACAAACAGATTAGTTGGTTGTTTTCCTCTCTTAATTTTGCACTTTTGGGTTTACGAAGACCATTTGCAATCATTAGGGTTTTTTTTTTTTTTTTTTTGGGTCACACCCGGCAATGATCAGGGGTTTCTCCTGGCTCTGCACTCAGGAATTACTCCCAGTGGTGCTCGGGGGACCATATGGGATGCCGGGATCAAACCCAGGCCGGCATGGGCCGGCAGGGTGCAAGGCAAATGCCCTACCCACTGGGCTATCGCTCCGGCCTCTGCAATCATTAGTTTTATTCTGCAAAGATCAGGATCATTTACGAGATTTGGATAATGTCATGAGGACTATATGAACCACCAATGTTTCATTAGTTCTCTTTGCTTGTGGGCAATGGATATACTGCCAACAGATCCTGAGAAACACGGTGGTGTGACTGGTGTGTCTCAGAGATGGAAAGAGCCTGCAGAAGTAATGATCTCAGTGCCCCAGGGAAGCTGATTAATGATCCAGTCGATATTCTCATGTTCAGCCTCCAGTGTCCTTTTTTTGGGGGTGCTGTCCTCAAAAACATCCTTACTTTCTGTCCTTAACTGCTCTAAAAGTAAAAATGGGGCCTTTTCTGACTCTGCTGGTATAAGGTGAAGTCATGCTCGTTGGCGGGGAGTAGCCCCCTGGGAGCTGTACTGCGGACAGCCTTGGCCTCCCTGGGATCTTAGGCGGAGATGTCTCTGACTCTGTATACTTAAGGATTTAAGCCAAGGGATTATGTCAGCCCCACCAGGCCAATATAGAGCAAAGAGTGCAAAGCAGACAGGCTGAAAATCCTCCAAGTGAAGGAAATCTGCAAAAGCATTCCAAGAGAAGTGGAGGGTGAAAAAAAATCAATGTTTTATTAAAAACCTAGGTGTGATTCTTTCAGATCTATGAGCAGGATGGATAGAGAATTCCTCCAGCACATGAGGTTTTGTCTAACATGGCAAGCAGACCTGCCAGGAGGTTTGCTGAATGGGACCAAATTCTAGCTTCTTCTTTTAATTTTCGTGAAGGGTAATGCTGGGAAGCTGTTCAAAATTAAAAATAAATCTTTCAATAAGTAGACCTCCTATGTGGCCATCCAGAAAATGTTCACTTAGCTGAGTTATATATGTGCCTGGCCCTGTCTCATTATCCTGCTATAATTTGGAGTTTGCTAATTCAAAATCATTAGGATAGTTTATCTTTGATTAACAAACCCTTTCTTCATAGTAGTGCAAATTAATAATGTAGACTAAAATTCTGGGTGAATACAGTCATCATAAACTCTGTCAGAGCTCCCCTAAGCATATTTACATATACAAAATTATCATCTAATTGCATTTGTTCCTATCATTTTGTTAAATTAAATTCCTTCCAGACTGCTATAGGCAGTGATTTCTCTATGAGGAATTTAGCACCTGGAGGTCACAGATTTTACTGGTGCCCTCTTGCCCTTTTTTTTTTTGTTATCTGTTTTCATGGGGTTCTTTCTCTCATCAGTTAGGTATTTGTAAAAAAGAACATAAAACCTAGAGTTCCTAGTTTTATTGTCACCCCTGAGGCTTTCCCTATTGAGACCCCAATTCCATCAAGTGGAAATGACTGGTCCAAGCTAATCTCAGAGGCAACCCTTGAAACCTGGATGAGCTTTCTCTTGAAAGGATGCATTGCTTTCCTAGAAAATTCTGAGAAGATTAGCAACCAGCTTGTATTCTGCTTGGCATTCTTCCTTTTGTAAGAGTGAGAATCTTAGCATAGAGATGTAGGTTTAACTGGACTTTGACCCTGCCTTTGTAGAATTTGGTGAGAACAGCTGGTTATTGAAATGGTGATTTAAACCATCCCAGCTCCAATCTGCCCATTGGCATCCAGGGGGGCTGATCGCATCCTTTTGCTTTGTACTAGCTAGAATTAAAACCAATTGACACTGAAGATAGGACAATAGAAAACAGAAAGTCCTGCTGTGTTGCGATATGCTGATGCCAGGATGTGGACTTTAGATGAGGAATCCAGAGGGCTGGTTCTCATGAGTTTTGCCCAGGGTCACCCAGGCACGGTGTAAGTGAACTGCAGATTGGTTGGTTGTAGACAACTCTGTGGGTTAAGGTGAGAATATACTGTTTGCACATTCTCTTTTATCTTTATGTTTTATATATTTACCTTTGGTTTGAGGGCCACATTGAGCAATGCTCACGGCTGACATCTGGTTCTGTGCATAGGGATCACTCCTACCATGGGGGCAGGCTGGGGGTGGTGTTTGAGGGGCCATATGGAGTGCTGGGATCAAACCTGGGTCAGCCCCACATAAGACCGGAGCCCTGCCTGCTGTATTATTGCTCTGGCCCCTCTTCATGAGATCAGCCATTCCAATATTTCATATCACTATGCCAAGATGGGTGCATTAGCAGCAATGACGCAGGATGGGTTTAGAGTTTCTCTGTGGAAAAAGCAAACAAGGAAACAGCAATTTTACTGTCTTCTGACTGGGGGGAAGGTAGTCAGGGAGATGGTGCTGATGTTTATGAAAAATGAATAAGCAGAGTGCTGGATGATTTGTTTGCTAGATGGCTTTCCTTTGGTTTACTTTGACTTAAGTGGACCATCTCAGGCAAATGAATACAGGATGGTGTCAACTAGGAGAGATAAATGTTGTATAAGCAAAACTGACTTTCCTGCTCCAGCAATAGAACTGTGTAATATTTTTCCTAAAAATGTTGTGATGGTTGCCAGCACTGATTTCCACGGTGCATTCCTAATCTCCCCACCACACCCGTGTTCCAGGAGTGGGCTTGGACCACACTCTAGGCTTTTGTGCTTCTATTAAATCATTACAAACCTCTAGGGTAGAATCCTCTGGAAGCCCTAGATTGCACTTGAGGCAGCAATTTCTGGTTTCTATTGTACACATGACTCTGATCCAGATATTTCACATGGAAATACATCTGATAATCTCTCCTTAGCACAGCTGCAGTGTCTTAAATGACAAACATCATTAACACTCTTGACTTTGAGGAGTTCACATAGTGTCTGGATTACATAATTATTTGAACCCAGCTAATCTCTAAAATCTTTTCCAACTCTAAAATTGTAGGATTCCAAGCCATGAGCTATGAGCGTGAAGAAGAAAGACTTATCACCTTATGATGCTCCAAAAATGGCTCTAAAAGTAAATCTGACAGTTGGGGGATGGATTTTCAGAAAATACTTCTGCAGAATTATCTAAATGCATCTGAAGGTTGCCTCTTCTCATGCACACCACTAGGCTCTTTGTTTCGTAGTCCCAAACAACTATTTGTGCTATCCCCTGTGTGGGCATTGGACAATGTCTAGTATATTTTGGGTTGTTCTGAGAAAAGCTATAGTGCTATGACATCAAGTAGGTAGAGACCAGGGTTGCCCTCCATGGCCTATGATGCATAATCCCCACCAGAAGGAGGAACCTGGCCCAGGATTTCTGTCGAATTGTGATGGAGGTACCCAGCTCAAGCACGGTGTTTAAAGTGAGATCTTGGCTGTCAGTCTTGGCCACTTTCTAAAGCTTACCAACCTGACTTTTCTTGGATGCATGATTCTGCTGCTGCCTGTTCTATTTTCAGGGGATCACGATCATGATCACGATCACGATCTTCCCGTTCATCATCTATTTGCTAGAGCGGGCACCAGTAATATCTCCATATGTCCTGTCTCATGCTAGTAGAACCCAAAGGCATCTTCTTGCTCCAGGAACATAAAGAGTCTCAAACCATTATATTAGGTCATGGGAATGATCTAATATAAATGTTACTGGTATTTGGCATATCAAATACAACACAAGCAGCTTGCCAGGCTTGCCGTACGGGTGGCATACTCTTGTAGTCACCTCTAAATAAAGCATTTAATGATGAACTGCGAGGCCGGATTGAAAAAAAAAACTGCTGCAGGGTGGGAGTCGATGATCTGGGCTGTGATAGTCTGGTCTGCTGGGTGGAGTTGTGACGAGAGGGAAGTCCGGATGTGGAAAATGGCGGTCCCCATGGAGTAAGGGGGTTGTCTGGCTTGTTGTGAGGCTCTGCTGGGGTGGCAGGCCAGGGCTAGAACCCGCCATGCCTCCCAGGCGCCTCATGAGCAGTTTGGCAAAGGGAGAGCAAGTAGCAGCTCTGCCCCATGTCTGAGAGTCTCTGGCTCAGCATACCTTTATTTATTCTTAGACGACAGAGCAAATCCATCTGGGGACTGGGGACTGGAGTTCAGGGGATAGATAATCTAAAACATTTCTTTGGAGCTTCTTGTAAAGAATTCATTCCCAGTCAGTTTGCTATCTGTGGATTGGTACAGTTTCTGAGACTGGCCTTCTTCAAGACTGCACTTTTAGGACAACTGTCATTCCAACAAAGTGTCAAGGCTCCTTTTTGGTGGTAGTGATGCTTGGCTCACAGTAGCTATTTGATACCTTTTGTTGATTAGCATGTTTATTTACAGTCAAAACAAACCTGTGAACTTTTCCTCAAGTGGTGATAAGTGAAACAAAACCAAACTAATGAGTAGAGAAAAAGAAAATAACTAAGTAAAAGAGGGATGCTGCAGTTTATTACTCAACTGGATTAGTTCCCATTCGCTCTTTCTCTGCCATCTTTTAATTAGACATATTATGTTATTTGAGTGGGATAATGGAGAACAGTGGGAATTCTCATCCCCACTGAGTCTAATTGCTACCTGTCTTCTAGTGAGAGGAAAGCTTCAAGGGGAATGGTAGGAGAAAAGGAGGAAGCTTTAGAGACATTAGTTAGAGGCACAGAGTTAGGTAGGTGGTGCTCAGTTTTGTGGAGGTCTGAAGCTTAGGCAATTTTTGTGCTATGCAAGAAAAAAACAGCTTCTAGGGCCCGGAGAGATAGTATGGAGGTTAAGGCATTTACTCTGCATATGGGGGATCCTGGTTCAGTCCAGCACTGCCTGGCCCCTCAAGTACTACTGGGAGCAGTTAGTTGCAAGGCACAGAACTGGAGGAGACCCTGAGCACTGTTGATGTGGTCCTGTCTTCACCCCCAATAAAAACAAACATTTGAAATGAAAAGTCAGCTCATTAAGAACAGTCCTGGAAAAAACTCATGCAAGTTTTTTAGCTTCAATGTATAAGATTCTGACTCAAACTGGACTCTGAAATGAAGGAAGTAGCTAGGTGAATGGATTGAAAATTAACTATATAGAGGGGAGGGGGAGGGAAGAGGGGGAGGAGGGAGAGAAAGACGAAAAGAGGAAGGAAAGAGGAGGAAGTAGAGGAGGAAGTAGAGGAGGAAGTGGAAGAGGAGGAAGAGGAGGAGAATGAGGAGGGAGAACAATTTTGGGAGAGAACAGACACTGGGAAGTTTGGCCTCCCATGAAAGGTACTGAAACTTGAGGTCATACCAGATGGTTTTATCCCAGAAGTATGTGGGAGAGACATTGGCAGATGGATTTGGAGGGTGAGGACCAAAAGCAACAAGCACAAGTTACTCTTCATGAGTTAGAGACGCATAATGATTTGTAAACTCAAAGAAATTTGACCAGCATCAAGACTTTTGTGTTTGGGAAAAGGGGGAAACTGTTTTATATTTATTTATTTGTTTGTTGGTAGTGATGCCAAATATCAAACCCAAGTCTTCATATCTGTAGGGATCCTGCTCTATTCTCCATCCCCAAAACCACCATTTTGAGCTTTTTGAGGTGCATTCTCTGATTTGTTTTTCTTATTGTTTTGGTTTGAGGGCCATACATAGTGATGTTCAGGGCTTACTCCTGGCTCTATGATCACTTCTGGACATGTCAGTGTTCAAATACAGGTTGGCCAAGTACAAGGCAAGCACTGTACTATCCCCACTCTATTATTTCTCTGTCTATTTCTCTGTCTTCTTTTAATATCTGGAGCTGCTCTGATCCAGGGGACAAATCTCTGTATTGCTTTTTAATTTTATGGTGCTATCATAATTTATACTAGGATTAATATTAGTGTTTAGTTCATAGGTTGTTGCTGTACCACACTTATCAGTGGAGTTCAGTATCCCTCCATCTCTATCCCCAGGGCCAAATCTTGATCCCCTTTTGTTTGCTTTACAACCTGATAGAGAAATGAGAACAACTTCTGTTTTGAAAGAGTTGGCGATAACCAAAGGAAGAGTAATTGTTTTTTGATGTCTAGAAATCACGTAAAATCCATTCTCATGTCCTTGAATAAGTGTTAGTGGGATTGTGTCCCTGCTTGTTTACATCTGATTGGTCTAAATCATTGCCTCCATGTGTCCACAGAGCAGTTGACTAGCTCCACAGGAGCAGATGGCCTGTGATGTGTTCGTGTCTCACTCTACAGGGAAGGAGCTGTTAACTCTGCTTTTGGAGAGTTCAGTCAAGAAACAGGATCTATTAGAGGGAAAATGGAGCTGGTCTGACCCAGCCAAAGCTGTGGTGTATTCACCCTTAGGTCAATCTCACATCTGAAATAATTTTCCTATTTGGCACAACCCTCTCTGTTTAGACTCTATACACAAGATTGCATGAAAATCACTAGGATTTCCAAAACACCACTGCTTTCTCAAAACGCAAATGTTTTTCCAAATTCACTTGGGTTTCTACCTATAATGTGGAACATGCTAAACTGTACTGACAATGCAAGTTGTCTGGCTTTCTTTAAAATCCACAGTCTTACCTTGGTTCCTAGATGCTGGCAGCAGATTTGTTCTTACATAATGACCTGCTCTAGTCGTTCACTGTTTGATATTGTTTGATATTGTCCCCTAAACCAGAGATTTTTTTTTTTGGTTTGTTTGTCTTTTTGATCACAAGTGAATCACGTTCATTGTTCTTTTTCTTCAAAAAATTTAAAGAAAAAGCAAAAAGCAGAAAAAAAAAGTGAAATCTGCAAATCAAGATCTATCTGCTTTGGGTAAAGCTTTTAGATTGTTTATTTTGGGGCCACACCTGGTGGGGCTCAGGTGGCAAGACTCTGGGAACCATATGGGCTACGGAATTGAACCCAGGTTGACAACATGCAAGGCAAGCATCCTATCCATTGTATTATCTCTTAAGCCCAAATCAAGATCTTTTTAAAGACAGAAAGATTTTGCCGAAGACTTGTTTGTGCCTTCTTGGTGGTTGGCAGGTAATGAATGGTGGGACCTCTGGGCAGTGGTAGTTGGTTGGGCAGGCATTCCTGTTCATCCCAGGTCATTATGGGTCGAACAAGCCACATGAGTGCTGTGGAGGAGCAGCGTGTGATTTTCTACTCTACAGCTCTGACTCAGCCATGAGTTTATGCATAGCGTTGAGAGAGTGTGTTTCTTAAAAGCACGCAGTTTTTGTTTTCTCTCCTTATTTTTTAAATTGTCTTAAAGATAGGGAGAACTATCTCTTGGTTCTCCTTCATACCCCCAAAGTTTTTTCTTTAGTGGGGAGTGGCACACCTAGTATGCTCATGGCTCTGCACTCAATACTTACTCCTGGCAGTATGCAGGGGCCTATATGGGATGCGAGGGATCAAACCCAGGTTGAGTAGGGATGCCAAGGGAAGTGCCCTACCCACTGTCTTATCTTAGCAGCACAGAGTTTTCTTTCTTGAGCATATTGTTGCCACACCTACAATTATCAAGAATTCTCATTAATCTTATGCTACTTGAGAATAAAATAAACCAGTGAGGAAGCAGTAATACAACCTCTTGAGTTTGGCACCAGGTCTGGGAATTTGTATTTGGGGTGGGTGCCATTAAGTCCTGGTGAGGAGAAAAATAGAAAAAACTTCTCTAAAGAACTTACTAAATTACCCAGTGTCAAGGCTCACTGAGCAGCATAGACAAATAGAATGTCTGCGAGCCTGGTGGTAATTACGGCAGAGAAGTAAAAATTGAGTTGCATTTTTAAAAAAAAAAGAAAAGATGTGAATATTTCATCCTTAGAAAATGAAAGTTTTATTTATACACCCAGGACCTCAGAACTCGATTTTTCCAGACTCCTTCCCCTTCACTCCTTCATAAATAAAGCACACGTGGTTCCTCCGTGAGGCTGGAAAGGCGTTCAGCCGAGTTCACACTCCACCTCTGATAGTCTAATTCAAATTCGTTTCTCATTGCTCAGTGTTGTGCTCGCTCCTTTGAACATAACCGCCAACTTTGCCTCCCTCTGGAGGAGTCTCCCAAGAGATCCGGGCAAAGAAGTGCCTGACTGAGATAAGAAGTGAACAGTGCCAGGCCAGCAAAGGCGTTCCATGGACTTCTCAATTGTTTAGTCCTCACTCCAACTGGCTGAATTAATTGCTCTCCCCAGAGGAGCCTTAAGAGACTCTAGAGTCCAGTTTGCAACGGAGAGCATCAAGGGAAGGATCCAGAGAAACTTCATCAAAGCTTCCATTAACCCCTACCAGTGTCTTGAAAATGTGTTTTTGAAAAAAGAACTGCAAAAACTCAACTTACGGCTCACGAGCAATGCCTCAAGACTAATCCTATATTGAAGTAACTTACATTTCTGGGTCTGATGAGTGTCTTTTCCTGTCACCTCAACACATCTGGCCCAGCCTTCAACATTTCCATGCTATATCACCATTTCTTTAGATGAAAACTTGTGAGGATTTTCTTTGGGTTTTGCATTTGTCATTGGTCAAGATAAATCAGCTAAATATTTTCATTGTTATTCAAAACATCTCTTAATGAAATGAAATAGGGTAAAAATTTCTTTTAATTAATTGATTATCTCCCTGTTTCTACCAACTGATACCAGCTTGCATGTACACACACAGACACACACAGGAACACTCACACACACACACACACACACACACACACACACACACCTTTCTTTTCTTGACTCTGCAGAAGAATCAGGATTCTGTTGCTACTGCCCTGTTCTGTAATAACAAATAGAGTTGGTGCCAGATTATCTGTGTGGTCTCTTGCGAGCACTGCAACTTTCTCTGGGAACATTAATAATGATTTGGACTCACAGCAGGTTCGCACCCAGGTGTTGAGAGAATCTGGCTGAACAGTCAGCGGAATGGCAACCAATATTACATGGAGGAGAGAAACAGCATTAAATCCTTTCTCTGTTCTGATAACATATTTGGCTTTCTCTCCGAGGAACTCTATATGGGCTCTCTTGTACTGTCTTCTGCTTTTGCTTATGACGAAGCTGAAGGCTTCTTTCCAAACTATAGTCTGTCTAAACTAGGATAAAATGATTGTGTTTTGTTTGTTGTATTTTTTGCTATCACTCCTGGAAGGGGAGAGAGGAGATATATAAGATTAGGTAGAATGTTCATCCATTCCCTTTCGCCTGGCTTCTTACAAGAAAACCTCAGAGAGAATCTCTTGCAAGAGAGATTCTAGGATTAGGGGTCCTTTCAAAACTGCCTCTCAGATGAAGACTGTGGGGAAGATAATTAAAGCAGAAAACTTATCCAGAAACCTTTTGTGGCTGATGTGGGCACACAAATGACTTGATTCTGCAGCTTCAGCTTCTCAGTGGGGGGTTAACTAGGGACCTCCCACCAACAGGCTCTGCTGTGTCTAACACATTCGGGTAAGATTCATCCATTAGAACAAACACTGAAAGGGCCAAGCTCACAATGGCTCCCTGGAGGGTTTGTGTTTGTCTAGATAACATACTGCAAGCTGTAAATCTGCCTCCTCAATCAATCTTTTTTTTTTGGGGGGGGGTGATTTTAGCATAATAAGTATGCATATTAAACATGTGTGACAGTGGCTGAGGGCACAACTTCCTGTTTCTATATTAAAGCTAGGGACACACTAGGTCCCTATGACCAGAGATGACCCCTGTCCACATTGCTAAAAGCTTACCCAAGTGTTCTCTACAATTGCCAAGATAGTTAAGAGGTGGGACTCTTTACAGCTTATTTACCAGTGTTTTGCTGGGCATAGATAGATAAGATAAACCTTACAATCACCCTCAGATCTCTATGTTCTTTATATGTTGGCTTTTTCTCTTTCTAAATGTCCCTTCCCTATTTCAGAACCTAGGCAAAAAACACTTCTATGAAACAGCCTGTCATGAACTGGAAACTTATCCCAGAGTCTGCATTAGAGACTGTGCTATGGAACTATTTCTAGGTGAGGTGCTGTTCTAATGAGGTCCTTCTGGTATATACAGATTGACTCCTGGGTGGAGCCACTAACACAGAATTTTACAGTTTAGCGACATGTACTAAAGAAATGCCTCCACTAAGATGTTGGGAATCCTAGAAAAAAATGAGGGTAGGGGGTGTGGCTGGGCAAGTCCTAAAACAGTTATAGCTTTCCTAATACATTCTTTTTTATGCTTTATGACTACAAAAATCATCTTGAATTCTCAAGCACAGATCCAGTGGAAAACATGTATTGGCCTTAATAACATTTGAAACTTTAATAGCTCAGTTGTTTCAAACTCAGTCTTAGAATGCCTGTAGGAGCTTAAACTATCTGGCACATACAGTTTCATTTTTGGCTGATACCCCAAAATTAAAAAAAAAAATTCTATAGCTGAAAATTCTGAAGCTGAAAATCCTTTTCCTAAGTTATGCTCCTTTCTGTAACCTCTATCAGAACTTTTAAGAGACATGCCTAAAAATATAGAGTTTCAACAATGAGGGATGCAAGAATATCATTTCACAGCCACATTTTTTGAGAGTCCAGCATGTGGACCATTTGTGTATGGAGCACTTTCAAAACGTGCTGGTTTTAATTTAACCCAAAGGTCTCGATCTCTTACCCCCACTGATTACTTACGTCTTTGTGCCTGTCTGCACAGCCAACCAGAAACTGGATAGAAGAGCTTTGGCTGCAAATAAAATGTTACCTTTTTTTAAGGTAGAATTAAGAAAAGAACTAAGCTTTTCATGATTCATGGATATTGTTCCCTAAATATGTTAATTCCCTGTGTTCAGAATTTTTCCAGACTTCTATACAGTGAAATCAATCTGGGATTAATATGGAGTTCTCAGTTCTTTATGTTTGTTTGCTTGTTTGGGTGCCGCACCATGCAGTGCTCAGAGCTTCCTCCTAGATCTGTGCTCAGGGATCATTCCTAAAGGTGCTCAGAAGTCCGTACACAGAAGATGAATCTAGTGTAGGGTATGTGCCAGGCAAGTACCTTGTGCACTGTCTCTCAAGTCTCGAGTAGTCAATTCCTTACTCAAACTGGCTTTTATTTCCATCTCTGTCTGTCTTTGTTTCTGCCACATACATATATGTGCCTGCATGTATGTGCCTGCATGTGTGTGCACGTGCACACACACGCACACACACACACACACACCTTTAAACTGGGCAGAATTCAGACTTGGAAAAATTCCTAGTAGCATACAGCACATCGATCTGCAACCAAAATCATATTGAAATGGTTTGTCTGCCTACCTCACCCTGTCAGTGACGACCTATTCCAGTTTATTTTTTGTCTAATATGCTTTATTACTGCTTTTTTCTCTGCTCTATCTATGTACCTCAAAATGCAATAGGAGGAAGAAAGATGATACTGAGAAGTAGCCTCTGACATAAAAATGACAACAGCTGCTGAGAATGCTTACTGTTTAAAAAAGGTTGCAGCCTCAATTTAGATACTCCCTCACTTTTTCTGGAGCAGTTAGTGTATGTGCAAGTGTGTGTCTAATGACCATTAGAGTATGAATATCCTGTTCCAACTCTCTATGTGGAGAACCGGATAACTTTGTAGATGAACAAAGACTTGACCTTTCTTTAGGTCACCCTTGAAAGCAAGGCTGTATCACATGTGGCCTATGCCGCACTGGCTTGCAGCCAGTCGGTCGCTGTAGGAATGGAATTGGTCTCAGTCCAGGTCTTAGTGGACAAATGTCCACATCTTAAGTGACACTAATTGACTTCCTAATCTTTCAACTTGGAATATGGTGAACCATCACAGATCGTGATGGGGAAGAAGCTATTCATTATAGATTCAAGAATCATTAAAAGCCAAGGTATTTGGTGTCTTCAGCTGGTCTAACCTGGCACCTTACAAATACTATGCTTGTCTCTCAAGGGTTCCATTAGCTTCAGAAATAAAGCATAGGAATCTAATTTCCAGCAACTTCCAATAATTCAGATGGGCTCTTGCTCTTTTCTGAGGTTCCAATAACTCAGGTTGGCTATTGCTGTCAGCCTGATGTGTTGAGGTTGTCTTGTAATTTTTGTATCATAATGATTAGCTGTCTCCTATGAAAATTGAGTATCAGAAAAGGAGAAGAAATTTGGATCCTGGGCCAGTCTCTGCTTTTCATTTCTGTTTGTTTGTTTGGAGGCTGATTACCAGCTCATTTATTCCTCACAAATGCTAAGGATGGTGCTTGCTGATGGAGGATTTAATGGCACTATTCACTGCCCTCCTGAAATGGAGACCAATGTGAAAGTAGCACCGAGGCCCTTTGATTAGCATGAGTTTCAAAGCATGGTATTCAAGGGGCCTCATGTAACATATTCCCTTCTGTTATTCCAGGTGTGTGACTCTAGAAAGAGTGTCTCCTCATTTAGTCTCGCAAGATTTCCTGACCTGCGGGTGATTTGTCCTGACTCGAGGAAGAGTATTGATATTAGTGCTATTGACATTTTCCCCAGAAGTTTCCTAGGTTTGTCCTATTGGAAAAAATTAAAACACATGTATGATTGGGATAACCCTATAACAAGTGGCAAAGTCACACTCCTGAATTAGTTATCACACTTAGAGAGGCAAGATGACAGCACCCACAGCAGATCTATTTATTGAAGTAGACAGCCTCTTTTAGCAGAATGATCAATGTCTTGCTTCTTTCCAAAAGGTTTTTCAGGGGTAGGAGATCAGTAAGTGTCTGATACAAAGTCTTGAGCATTGCTTTTGATTGGTCAGTTTCAAGAGTAAGCTTTTAAGCATTTCTGCCTGTAAATGTGGAAACCCGAGTGTGGAAAGTGAAAGGCAAGAGCAAGGATTAACTGGGTGCATCTATCATCCTGGCTTTTAGAGTCTCAGTGATTAATACATCTTTAATTGGGGACCAGCTCTACATGCTTTGAATGTCAGAAAGCTAAATGTTGCAGCTTTGTCTCATCTGCTTCCTAACACAGCAGGACGATTAGCAGCTGTCTGTGGAACAAAAGAGAACCCTGGGCCCACAGCACAGCTTTTCTTTCCAGATTTGGAATGACTGAAGCTCTCCAGTGGAGTTGACAGCAAAAGGAACAGAAGCCTTGATGTAAGGGAGCTAATCCTTTCCCCACTCTGTACTGAGTTTCTGCTCTGTAGAACAGAATCTCATCTTGATACATCATTCGTCCATGTTCCAGAATCACTTTGGAGATGATTGTCAGTTTCTGGGGACAGGGGCATTCACTTTGCCTAGGATTCTTGATCTTGTCTGAGACACATGGAAAACAATTTCCACTCACAGTTTATCCTGGATGCATTCCAACATGCTAAGGAGCAAAGAAAAGGTTCATCTTCCCAAAGGCATCCAGGGAGAAAAAAATAATTAATTTTGCTGTTGCTGCTCGTCTGATCCCATTTTCTTATCTTGAAACAGTTATCTTGCTCAGGCAAATTCGTATAGATTGCTTCCACTGGAAAGACTTGTTTTCCTGTTTGCCTTGAACTGGCAATGCCTTCTTACTGAACAGGAAATACACACTGAATCCACGGAATCCTGCCATGTTTCTGTTGGCAAGTGCTGAGCTATCCTTGTCAGAACCTGCCAACAAATTTCTTAGTAAGCAAATAGAAAGTAGAACAAGCAGCTCTCAGACGAAACAGAGGACACACTTGAACTGCCTCAGAGACACTCTGGTGCCCCTTAATTCATTCCCAGTTAATTCTAGTGGCTGGGACATTGTTTTCAAGTAAATTGTCACTCATTCGTAATTTATAACTGTTTGGCTATGTGACTATGATAGTTGAGAAATAGTGATAATTCGAGATAGTTACTTTATTTTATTTATGTTTATTTACTTAGGATGGTTTGGGGAGGGATGGTACACTGGACTATGCTCATAGCTTAATTCTGACATCACTCCTGATGAAGCTTAGGGGACCATATAGCATGTCCAGAATCAAATCTTGGTCAGACACCTGCAAGTAAAACACCTCACCTGCTGAACTGTTTCCCTGACTCGATTGAAAAAAAACTAGAAATATGCATTTTGGGGAGCAGAAATGACTGTCCGGCTCAGGCACTATATGTAAATATAAGATAGTCCTGAGCTATTTTGCAAAATTTGGAAAATGCATGTATCTTTAGGTCTTTATCAAGTAGTATTAACTAAAAAGTTGAGATGGATGGATCTTTCTTAACTCATTTGAATGTTTCATCTTCAATTGCCTCAGCTAATATTTTCTTTCAAATCATATTTTTATTGTGAGGCTTTAACACAAGCCTATACAGAAGTGTGGACAGGCTCTAGTGGGGAGTCCCTGGGTCACAACCAACACCTATGAGACCATTGGTCAGATTCAGGACTACACTTGTTGCCAGTTTTCCAGAAATCTGCCTGTGTCTCGATGTCCTTCTCTCACTCCCAATCATATTATTCTGTGATTGGATTGTGTTGTTGTTTGTTTTCAGTGGTTCTTCTCTGACGTTAGAAATAGTTCTAATATGAAATGAGCTTTAAGCTTTGTCTCTGCAAATGTATCACATCCAACTTGCCTCAGTGTTCCTGGTAACACATGATGTGTTTAGATAGCCCTTAGCTAACTTAGAACAGACCTGTGAGAACTCTGTTCCCTACAAGGCTCATAGGCGGAAAATTAAAAGCAATAATAATCACTGGGTGTCTTGTTTCTGACCAGTAAAAGGAGATGAAGAGACTTACGACTTTTAACTGATCATGGTTGAATATGTGGTCTATCAGATGGGGCTTTTCAAACCATCACCCACAGCAAGTTGTTCAAATTTTCATCATATTTTCCCAGTCTGAAAAATGAAAATATGTAGGAGGTACCTCAATGGATTTTAAGAAGCTTAAAGAAACTCATCACTCTCAGAGCTTTAGAATTATATTTGGCACCTAATGGCTAGTGGCCGCGGTTCATCAATAAATGCTTTATTCAGAGGTGACTACAAGAGTATTGTAGTCACCCGCGCGCTAAGCCTGGCAAGCTGCTCATGTCATATTTGATATGCCAAATACCAGTAACATTTATATTAGGTCATTCCCATGATCTAATATAATGGTTTGAGGCTCTTTATGTTCCTGGAGCAAGCAGATGCCTTTGGGTTCTACTAGCATGAGACAGGACATATGGAGATATTACTGGTGTCCGCTCTAGGAAAAAAAAAGATAATGAACGGGAAGATAGTGATAGTGATAGTGACCTAATGGTGAAAAGGTGCTAGGTTCTAAAAGATTATTAGAGAAGGTATGTAATAACTCGTTCAGCTAGTGAGTTATCAGACATAGGCAAGGTGGAAGGAGGACCACTTTTTGAGTCAGGTGGCTTGAGTTGAGGCACACAAGACTGAACTCTTTTCTGGAGAGTTCAGAAGGCAAACTCAGAGCTATTCTGAGAACCACACTGCCTTTTCCCCCCATTTTATATACATGCAAGCTCCAATGCTTACAATGCAGTGGTTTGCAACTGTGACATGCCTGTCTCATTGGATAAGTCTTCGCTTCTGCATTATTAGCAGAAGCTGTTGAGGCTGCCCTCTGCTTGCATCAAGCTTCTTGGAAAGGAGTGACTTTGCTCACGGGTCACAGCTACCACCTGGAGTTTCCACAGGGACCCAAGGGCAACTTGAACATTTTGAAGCCTAGTGAAAATACTTTTTTTTTTTAATTTTGAGAACATACCTGGCAGTGCTGGGGAAGGGTGATTCTTTGATGATTCTTGGGGAATCATATGTAGTTCCTGGACTACATATGATATACATAGACATATGCACATAGGGACTTCTAAACCTCACCTTCTGTGGGCATTGTACATAGTACAACTGCTCTGTTTCAACTTAGTTACCCTAAGATGAGAAACTGTTGGAACTTCAGGGCATCAGTGGACAGGCGCATGAAGTAGGAAAATAGACAGGCAGACAGACATTTTTTTTGTCTTGTTCCCTGAGTGATGAAAGGTGGATTGCCGAGGGTTTTCCAAGGAGGCTGAGCCATGAATACCCAGCTGGCAAATCATGGGTTAATAGAAAATAGAAATTCCCGAGGGAGCTATTTGTATTTCAGGTCTGGAATAGAATAATCACTTCAGCCCATATCACTCAGTCCCAGGAGCCATTTTACATGCCAACGGGTCTAGGAACGTGGTCTTTGGCTGGCCAGCCCCATTTCGACAATAGTGTTTTCTGGGGGATTGGGTGGCGGGGAGAACACATATCTCTGGACAGTGAGGCACAGAAGCCAATCCCAACACCTTCAACTTCCTTATGCAAACACTTAACACGAAGGCTAAGAATAGCATCACAGACCATTATTTTAAATATGGTCAATAGCTCTTTATACCATTTTTCTTGAAAATGGTAGGAATCTGAATGTAATGCTCTTGAAAGTTTTCCCCTTGAGTCACTTACTGAGTGTTTCGCAGCATCACAAGCATTCCCCAAATGATATTCTGAACATTACTGTAAGCCTGAAACTTTAGTAAGCTGAGTCTTTAATAAGTTCTTTTGTCTGTTTTTAGTTGTTGTAAAATTCATTTAAAAATGTTGAATGAACTAAGCTTGGAAATCACTCACGAAAAACCTTGTAGTCCTCAGGCATGTTAAATATACACTTAATTAATATGAATATTTCTGTACTTAAATATAAATGTCCTTTGTTTAATTTAGTATTCTAAATCATATTTGCTTGTTTCCATTGAGAATCTGGTTCTCTTTTGTTGGCTAAGGAACTCTGTTTCAGAGTTGGAATAATCAAGCTTTTCTATACCTTTTTTTAAAAATTGTTTTCAAAGCAATTTTGCTTCTCGAATGAGAAAATGTGCTCGTGTGAATTAATGGTGCATCAGCTAAAAGCTGTGGGGTGCAGAGCTGAGTTCCCACCACATGGGTTGATGCATCCAGGGAGGGAGTTGGGGGGGAGCAGAGTCTCTTCTAATGATTCGTATCTAAAGGAAAAAAGAAAGAGTGGAAAGGAGAGGAAAGCTAACCCAGGTTGTTGAACACAGCAAAGGAGATCATGCATATGTGGAAGGACTCTAGACAGCATTGAGTGCCATAAAATACTCAAATGATAATAGTAAAAAAGAAAGAAAAAAATCTCAGCGGTATTTGAGACTATAGGTAGTGCTAAGCTCCGAGGAGAAATCCTTCGCTCCCTTTGGTGGGATGTAGAAGAAAGCAATTAATATTAGCACCAGAGTTCTTAGCATCACAGCGACTGCAAAACCCTTAATCACAAGGATATCATTAGTGCTCTGAAGCATTTAATTTTGATGCTTGACAGCATTTTAAAATGCACAAACCTTTGATAAAGAGCAAATCAGAGCTGTGGTATAGAAATGAGAAAGAAAGAGGGAACAAAAACCACCTTAAGCTCCAAGTAATTAAATTTAAATATGCAATTTGCATTAAGCAGAGATATGTATAAACTGCGGGTTTATTTTTCCTATCAGTGAAAGACCCCTTGAGTAAACATAGTCTCCTTAAATTGGGATCCTGGGGAGGGAACAGAACCCAGCCTTGGTTAAGAAGTCAGCTCCCTCCAAACACTGTGCATTGTGTCCCTGACAGGCGGGGCCTCAGGTTTCTTAACTTTCAGAAAGAGCTGTTTTCACTCGTCCTTGCCCACAGGGCTGCAGACGTGTATTGCATCTGTTTATTTCCTGCCTTTCCCCCCATCTTCCCCCCCTAATTTGAGCCAGTAGTGAAAGGCACTCAATCTGTTTCAGCTATCTCCCTCCAAATTCCCCCCAAACTGGTTTTAATTCTTCTCCTGAGATTCAAGATGCCAAGGGAAAGAGAAGCAGTTTTGGAGCATACAAGTGAAGGCGTTCAGAGAACCCATCCCTTCTTTCTTTCCTCCAATCCCCCACCTCTCTCTTCCATCCCTTTTGGTGTCTCTGGTCTCCAACTGCTTCCATCCAATGACTTGTAGGTGTTAATGACAAGTCATGGAGGAAGTGAATTAAAGGAAATTGCAGAGCTGCTGTCCCTGGGGAGCCTGAAGAACCGCTGAGCTTTGAACCAAAGAAAGTTACATTGACCATTTTCTTACAAGAAGCCACCTCTGACATCAAAGCAGCTCCTGTAATTCTTCCCTGTGAAACGTCCCACTGTTTGAGAGTCAGGAGAGATCGGGGGCCCTAATCTGTGCTGTTTCTGTTTATCAAAAACACACAGAGAGATAAAACCCACATGTGCCTTCTGGAGGCATGTGGTCTGCGCTCAAACCAAATGTGACCACAGGAACATAGCAAATGGGGATTCTATTTAGAAAGCAGGCTAAGTTGATCAGAGATACGTGGAACTCTGAACACAGAATTATTTGAGGTGGGGGATGTGGATTACTTATCTTGACAATCTGCAGAAAACTCAAATCATTTCAGTCACTAAGTTTTAAGTGAATTTTACCTTTTGTCCTCTCTGGATTTTTCCTTTGTTTTTAAAAAGTGATATTTTATATGACCATCTTACTTGTTTTTACGGACTGTGTGGGTATGTTTGTCTTACTTCCGACACCCTGGTTGCAAGGTTCTGCATCCCCTCACTCTTATATTCCATCACGTCCTAAACTGCATACCTTCTCCTAGAAGTATCTGACTATTATCATTACTTTGCTGGGGCATAGCTCTGGGACATCAGAAAGGAGAATTCACAGAGCCCTTTGTGGATTCAGGTGAGAATTTTCTCAACCCCACTGCACCTTGGTGGAAGTCAGTAAACCATTTGCATATGCCATCCAGGTCCCAGAACAGATTGGCAACTTTTTCTTCACCAAGAAGAACAGTCTCTCAAATGGCTGTCTGTAGCAGGTGCAAGGGAAACATGTTTTAATGTTAACTTACATTTGAATGACATTTTACAGCCGGTGTGTTTGGAAAAAGAAGTTCAGATGTTTCACATGTCCCTTGGAAAGCAGAGATTCCATTTATAATTCGAATTGTCATTTGCTTCCTGCCTAATTGTCAATAACGTAGTCCATCTTAAATAGCAAAACCAAACCCACCAAAGGTCATCTGAAACAGGTGCAGGTAAGAAGTTCTTCTAGGGCTGAGTTACTGCTTTGTACTTTATAGTTAGAAAACGCTTAAGGTCTACAAATATTTTTTTTTTAGATTGGCCTTAATGTTTCACTCACTTTTCTTCATTCTGCAAATCTCTTGCACATCCATTTTGTAACCAAGAGAAAAATGGTGAATGCTAGAACCACAGAAACGCACAAGGCAAGGCTCTTAACAGAAGGAGTCCATATTCTAATAGTTGACCCATAGAAGCTAAATTCGAATGACTTTTCTGAAACAGCAATGAGTAAATGTGATATGATGAATTCTTCTTTCTTAAATTCATGGCTTTTCCCTGTCAAATTAATGAAGTGAAGATTATTTATACATTTCAAGTGTTTCTTTTTGAATCTTGACCTCATTTTGTACATCCAGATGATCCTTATTTCCCCAAGGCGATAGGCTGCCAGTGATCTCCTCAAAATTAAAGGAGAAGCCCAAGATAATGTACATGGGTTAAGAGTCTTGCCTTACACGCAGCTTTCTCTAATTCTATCCCTAGCTCGGCTGCATAGGAGCCCCCCAAAACGACACACGTGACCCCTCCAGCACATACAACTCAAAATTTAGTGGAAATATTCACCAAATTAGGCTTTCTTTTCTCATTTTTGCCCTTGCCACTTTAGACCACACTGCTCCAACCTCACTCCACATCATCTTTCTTTCTGCAATTCATAATGCTTCCTTCGTATTCTGACTTCTTGTCCCAGGCAGGGTTTGTATTCAGCCAGAGATTGTTTAATGTTTTGTTTTGAAATATATGTGCCTGTTTTGCTCTAATTCAGATGGCAAGTTAGTCAAGCAAAGGCTTACAGGATATTGCTTGAATGGTTAATCAGATGTGAAAGCATGATTTGTAAGTAAGAAGAAGAGGGAATAGGGGGCTCTGTTTTGGATTAAACAGACAAATATCCCCTTGAGCCTAAAAAGGAAAAAAGTGGCATCAGACACTCACATCTCAGGACAGGGAAGTGAACATCCATCGGTTCTTGAAAATGCTGCTACAAACATTTGAGAATTAAGGACTTAATTGAATGAACCAATCTTGCCTTTAGCAGTTCTTGCCCTTGTGAGTTTTATACCCATCAGTCACCTTTCTCTAAGTGTACAACTGCCAACTAGCATGACCAGCTCTTCTTGTTGTGTGTCGAAATGTAGCCTTTAAAGAATGTTTGCTGATGACCAGGAGCACAAAACGTTCCTCAAAGCCAACATCTCTTTTATGAAGGAAGTCTGTGGGCAGGGAGGAACGCTTTCCAATTTCAGATGCCTCTCTCTTGCTGGTAGTGAAAATACTTACATCATCCCTTGGTTTCCTCCTGGCTTCTTTCTCTGACTCTTCTGCAGGTGCTTGAGATATCTAGAGGCTCGATGATGGGCACTTCTCACCTCTTCCTCTCCACTTCCTCAAGAAAAACCTGAGGGTCAGCAAAATCTCTCTTTATGGAAGGAGTAGAAATGGGCCCTCTGCCTTGGTATTAGATCTTACCAACTCTGTTAGACTGCTGCAAACATTCCCATTCTTTATTTTTTTTCCTCAGGGATAAAGTGATGCTTAATCTGATATCAAGAACTGTATTTACTTTGCCCTTTCTTATCGCTGTAGTTCCATTGCTGCTCAGTGAGCATAATCTCAATGCATGTATCAGTACTAATGGGGGAAAATGTGTCTCTCCAGAGTTGCAGGATATAATTAGAGAATGAGGGACAAAAGGACACCTTTTTTCATACTGGGTCTTTTTTATGTTAATCAAAATTATTACTCTGGTTATTAGCTTCTTCTTCTTCTTCTTCTTCTTCTTCACCTCCCCCCCCCCCCCCTCCTTCTCCTTCTTCTTCTTCTTCTTCTTCTTCCTCTTCTTCTTCTTCTTCTTCTTCTTCCTCTTCTTCCTCTTCTTCTTCCTCTTCTTCTTCCTCTTCTTCTTCCTCTTCCTCTCCTCTTCTGCTTCCTCTTCCTCCTCCTCCTCCTTCTTATTCTTTTTCTCCTCCCTCCTCCTCCTCCTTCTTATTCTTTTTCTCCTTCTCTTCCTCCTCCTCCTTTCTCTTCTGTTTCTCCTCTTTCTCTTCTTCCTCATCCTCTTCCTTCTCTTCTGCTTCTTCTCATCCTCTTCCTCCTCCTACTTTTTTGTTGCATTTTGGTCACACCCAGCAATGCTCAGGGGTTACTCTTGACTCTGCACTCAGGAATCACTCCTGACAGTGCTAGGGGGACCATATGAGATGCTGGAGATTGAACTAGGGTTGGCCGCATGCAAGGTGATGCCCTACTCGCTGAACTACAGCTCCAGTCCCAGTAGTTTCTTTTGAATGGTCTAAGACCCTCTTGAGTCATGACTGGGAATGTGATTTCAGTCTGTCATTTTATTAGTTTGTTATTGCCTCTTCTATTTCTGTTAGACAGAGCCTTGGATTGTTGGGCATCAGGACCACGAACATTTCTCAGTTGAAGGCTTGGCAGTGTTTACAAAGTAGTAACATCAATTATGATTTTAGGGAAGATCAAGATGGGTCAGTGCAAAATGCTAATCTTATGCTAAAGAGATTAGTACCTTTTAAGTTCTCAAATCCATTTTATGTTGGTGCAGGATAATAATTTTCTAATAAATACTCATTTGACTCATTTTTTTGGGGGAGCAAAGAGAAATGGAGAGGTCAAGAGTATCTGATAAGCATTGACAGTGTTATTTTACTTATATATTTTTTCTCATCTAGAGTGAGCTATCATTCATGGTGGGTGATAACAGGAGTTAATTTATGCCTGAGATGAGAGTTTTTTAGTGCTTTAAGGAAAATTGTACTTACATCACAGTAATCAGTTGTAGGGGAAGTGGCAGCAATAACATGGATGGCATAAGCAGACCGATGGCTGAGATCCACTGGGGTAGGAAAAGATTGAGAAGTGCATTTACCAAATACCTCCTCTAGGGGAAACCAGCCCCAGGCAGGCACCACAGCAGGCGATGGCTTCCAGATGTGCAGGAGTGCTAGACTGTGGTAGAAGCCTGATGGGGAAGGCAGCAGAAACCTTTCTGTGGCTTACTATGTGGAGGATATTCAAATTGCCTCTTTTCTTTATTGAGACCAAGTCTAGCTTCATCCCCAGCTGTTGTTCTTATTACGAGAAGAAACTTTTTTCTTGGAAGGGGTTGGGGGCTGGCTACCATATTATACAACAATTCCTTTGCGTGTTTTCAATGGGCTTCCCAACCCACGTGACCATGGATCGCTTTTATCTTGAAAGCCTAACAAAAACACTCTTCTGGGAAACCTCTGTTCTGAAAGAATTCTTAAAAACCTCTGTTCTGAAAGACTTCATAGCTACACAATATAATGCTTTAATGAATAAGAGCTATGTGTTCTTCTCATGTTTATGACAACTGACAGTTATCATAGACACTACTAACAGTACCCTCTCAGTTTATTTTCACATTCATGCATTTGAGTATTCCAAGGAGAACCGGACCAAAAAGCTTCTTAGGGGCTGGGGCAATAGTCCAGCTGGTAGGACGTTTCCCTTGCACACAACTGACCAGGGTTTGATCCCTGACATCCCAAATGGTCCCTGAGCACCACCAGGAGTAATTTCTGAGTGCAGAGCCAGGAGGAACCCCTGGGCATTGTCAGGTGTGACCCAAAAAGAAAAAAAATATAAAGTTTCTTAGCTTCCAAGATTCTACTTTGAACTCCCTGATGGAAACGAGCACTTTTTATTGAGTTGTCCTTCTCTTTTGCATGGGTGCAGGGGCACCCAACTTCTAAAAGGAAAGCAGAGTCATTTCCCAAATGCTGCAGCTTGGTGATAACCCTACTGGAGAGAAACCATCTTAGCTCATCCGTACACCCCAAGGGCAGCCAGTCTCTTCTATACTGAGCAATCTGTCGATCAACAGGATCTGACCCAGACCACTTATGAGAGCAAGTTCATTCTATTACTTTATGAGTTTTCCTCCCTCCTGCTTCCTTTCTAACAGCTCGCTTTTCTGTTTCATTTCCCAATCTCGAACATCCGAGTTTAAAGAGCGCCTTTTTATGGAGTGTATGCTAAAGTGCTCTGTGAGGCAATATATTTATTACCTGGAGCGAAATGGTTCTTCCCAGCCAAGCAGCCTTCTCTTCTTTGCTATATCTAAGTGTCAGAAAGTTACTCCTGACATTTTACTGGGAGTATGTCTGTGTCAATGAGTAAAGGAGAGAGAAAATGCATGCACGTGCATGTGTGTGTGTATGTGTGTGTGTGGGGGGGTGCTGGGGGCAGAGACTCTTAATACAGCTAATGAGCACATTTCCTGTTTTCATTTTTTTCCAGAAGTTCAGTGGCTTCCATATGTCTGCCTTATACATCTCTTCACCCAGCTTCGCCTGACTAACCCTGGGGTTGCCTTTGATGGAGGACATGTGTGCATGTGTGTGTGTCCACTGTGTCTTTCACCTGATTTTATGTCTAAGATGCAATCTGGAATAGCTTTTGGGAAGAGGGAGGTGTAGGGGTGTGTGTGTGTGTGTGTGTGTGTGTGTGTGTGTGTGTTACAAACTGCCCCATACCCCCTGCAAGAGACACTGATTCATCAGAAGGTGCTGTGTCTGGCCCTGCTGAGCCTTATGGCTTTTCTTCCCATTAGATTTGTCTGTCCCATATGGTCCCATATGCACAAGGTGGGTTTGAAACTGTACCATGTGCATTTTCTCTGACCATGTGGTTTGCTTTTTCTCCTCCCCTTGAGTTGTGGCTGGGTTGTCCCATGCAGGCTAGAAAGAGCAACAGAAGACTGACCCAGCACCATGTGGTCATTTCCCAGTGGCCATTGTTTGAATTTGTCTCAGTGATTCCCCCATTGGGGGGAATGGGAACACCACAGGACTCCATGTTCAGTTTCAGAAGAGCCCTAATCTCTGCTTCTACAGACCAGCATGGCTGGATAAGATTGTGCACGGCAGTGTTCATTCTGCTCCCTGGAGGGAACATGTCCATGCCCTTGTCAGTCACTGCTGAGCTGGCTTGGCAGCTGTCCAGAGATGTGACCACCGCAGTAGGGGAGCCAGCATCAGGCAGCCTGACTGTACAAATCATAGTTGTGTTTGTCCTTCCCACCCCTGACTAAATACCCAGGCCAGGATTGTGTTTTTGTTTTTTCTTGGTGGAAAGAAGGCTTGGTGCTCAGCAGGCAAACACAATATTTCAACTCTAGTAAAGAGTTGCAAAACACCATTTATGTCCACAGAGACTATCATTGCTTTATTTGTGTTCTTCATTACTCGCGTGGTTGTGTGCAGACTGGAACCTCTTGCTGTAATTAGGCAGTGCTTTTATTTATATTGGGAAGTATATAAACTGTTTGCTTCTGGCATGCCCTGCTGTCCTCTCAGAAGTATTCTGAATTCCCTTGCTTATATGAAGTTAAAGACCAGTTAGATGACACTCATAATAATTTGCAAGTAGCATTGAGATTCAGTTGTACCCGGCTTAGAGGGACCTTCCAAGGGCTGACCTCGCTAGCCGATGGGAGAAGCCAGATATTATTTTCCATGCCTCCTGTCTTTTCTGAGGGTGGCTATAGGAGCTACAGAGGTAACAATGTTAGAGAATTTTAAAATTAGAAATTGTGTTTCTAAGATAAATTATACATACACAGAAAAGGCAATATTGAAGAGGATGATAAAATATAATGACATGCTCCTATACTGAGCAACAATGGGGACTGGAAGATAAGAATCTTTTATATTTTTCTCTCTCTCTCTCTCTCTCTCTCTCTTTTTTTTTTTTTTTTTTGGGTCACAACCAGCAGCAATGCTCAGGGGTTACTCCTGGCTCTGTGCTCAGGAATTACTCCTGGTACTGCAATGGGGACCATAAGGGATGCTAGGGATCGAACCCTCAAATCCGGGTCAGCCACATGCAAGGCAAACACCCTACCACTGGACTATTGCCCAGGCCCTTTATATTTTCTTAACATAAAATGATGACTGATAATACAATGTTTTCCCCTTCTAAAATAAATCTTTTTTGTTTCTTTCTTCCCAATAGCACCGTCATCCATTGCTTTGGTCCAGGCTAAAGAAGTAACAAGATACAGTGTTGCACTGGCATGGCTGGAACCAGATCGACCCAATGGAGTGATCTTGGAGTATGAAGTCAAGTATTATGAGAAGGTAGTTCTTGAATGCGCAAGTGTCTCTTTCTTTCTCCTTTCTCTCTTCTCCCTCCCTTCCTCTCTTCATTTCTCTTTTTCTGTCTTCTTTTTAAGAAAATAATTATTTTGGTAATCATTTAAAAATTTTTGAAGGACCGCTCAAGTGGGACTCAGTCCTGTCCTAGATATTCCAGGTGCAAGGATATGTTCCACACTCAAAGTTGCTTAGTTACTGCACCCGACAGTGCAGGAGCTCTATTGAGTCTGACTTAGCGTGTTCAAGTCATGTGCCTTAACCCCTGTACTGTTTCTCTGGGTCTGTTTACTCATTTTTTATCTTCAATTTTTGACCAGTTATAAATCTGGAGGGGCCAGAGTGATAGTACAGCAGATAGGACATTTTCCTTGCATATACACAACCTGTATTTGATCCCTGATATCCCATAAAGTCTTCTGAGTACAACCAGGAGTAATTCCTGAGTACAGATTTGGAGGTAACCCTGAAGCACCACCAGATGTGACAAACCACTGGCTCCCCCACACCCAAGAAAACAAATCTTCAAATTGCAATGTCAAATCAAGATGCATTTAACTTCCAAATCCAATCCAATCAGGAATTTCATGTTTTAAGTTGGCTGCCTTGAAAAAGAAGAGAAATGTATTGTGTTGTAATGTGACTATGTGTTTTTTTCCTTTCTAGTAATGGAAATTAAGATGGCTAAGAAGTTCTAATCTATAAGCCTTCTATCAAGGAGATTAACTCATAAAAGTAGAAATAATGATCTGTTTAAGTAGATCTCTGCTATTCAGAATCAAGGTGTGGGTTTTCATGACTTTTAATAGAAAATCAGGGAAGGAAAATTACATTCTTCAGTCTCTTAAAGATACAGAAAGACATTATTTTTACAAATAACTTGTCTCTTAAAGGACAGAATTCTGAAAAGTGCTATTTGCATTCAAGATTGTCTAGAAAATTAACAATTGTCTTCTCTTTCTTTTCAAAGATAATCACTTATTGGCTTCCCTATTAAAAGCCAAAAGAGACAGGATTTCTTTTTTCATTGAAACCAGATTAAATCATTTCTTATATTTTCTAGACAGAAAATAGGAAAAGACAAGGGACCTTCTTACAATTAAGATTTGTTAAATTGCTGGGTTTGGAATAAGCGAAGCTGCAACTATCATTTCATGCTCTTTCTGTGGATATTATGAGCAAAAATTTGCATATGATCAGTGTCAGCATTCCAAGTCTGTCTTTTTTTTTTAACTTTGGGTCACACCTGGCAGTGCTCAGGGATTACTCCTGGCTCTGCACTCAGGAGGGGACAATATGGGATGCTGGGGATCCAAGCCAGGTTGACTGCATGCAAAGCAAATACCCTACCTGCTGTACTATCTATCATTCCAGCCACTCTGCAATTTTTTCCCCAAATATTTAAGGAGCAAAAATAATACTTACAGCATTGATGAAATGTGACTTAGTGAGTCTGGCAGTATATTTACTTCCAACCTTTAAGTAGATGGGTCAGTCTGGCTTCTATGCTATGCCTGAAATAAGTGGAGGGTGTATTTTTTTTTCACCTTCTCCAATTTTATTTTCCCATATTGCAGGATCAGAATGAGCGAAGCTATCGGATCGTCCGGACAGCCTCCAGGAACACAGATATCAAAGGCTTGAATCCCCTGACTTCCTATGTTTTCCATGTCCGAGCCAGGACAGCAGCTGGCTACGGAGACTTCAGTGAACCCCTGGAAGTTACAACCAACACAGGTAACAAGCTCTGCAATTCCTTATGATGCAGGACAAGTCTCATGCCAGTGAGAAGGAACTCTGCCCAATTTTTGGCAGGGCAAACATATTGTTGCAGTGAAATTTGTTTAAAATTAGATATCCAGTGTCTATCTCATAGAAAGTCTCAAGCAACTTAGAGGGGAACGCTTTTCATAATAGTTATTGACTTGTCTTTTCATAGAATTGGAAAGAGTTGTCAATTTTCTTCTTATTTTGAGTCTACTCAAAAGCGTGAAATATCAGATTGCTAAATTCCCTAATTGGGAGTTGCATGGCTATCTGACATGAAGATTGGGAGTGTTTACTGAGAGACCATTTTTTTTTCTGCTATTTTAAGCAATCTGTTTAAATCAAGTCAGACTGGTTTACAAAATCCTATTTGGTCAAATATATCAAAACTTCCAATGTTGTGCATTGGTTCCAATCAGCCAGTTCATTTAATCAGAAATGTGAACGGAGCCCTATCCATGAGTAAACATTATATATCAATTATTTCCACTTCTGCAATTAGCAAACCAAAATTGAGCCTACTTGAGTTAGGAGAGGGTGGAGCAATATTTTGATATGGCTTGTGGAGAGTTATCTTGTTCACAACTTAGGAAATAAAACAAAAATGGGTAAAACAAAAGAGAAAGTCTGAGAATTGGACTAAAGAGATTTGTCACTCTTATGGGTTATCCTAGAAAGTTTCCGGGAGGTAGTGGTTTTTGAGCTGAGTAATAAGTGGTAGTTTTCTGACAAATTTCCTGGTAGGGGTGAGGAGAAGGACATTAAATCTATCCGTTCTTTTGAAACTCCAAATGTCTTTCTTACCAGGGGACATCACCAGTCACTCTATAAAAGGGAGAACTGTAGACGGGGCTAGGGGGAAGACAAATTCTTGACTGAGAATGCTTGCCACTGAATTTTTGGTTAAAATTATTCTTGCAGTTAGGAGAAGAATGTCTTTGTCTAATTAGAGCTGTTTTAGGCAAGGCTGTTTCAAACATTCCTAAGTGTACCAAATGGCAACAGAAGGTGAAAATGTGGGACCCAGGCAGCAGTGAGATCTTTGAGACCTTCTCAGAGGTAACGCTTCACTTGTGGACTGTCCTTGCAGTACCTTCTCGGATCATCGGTGATGGCGCCAACTCCACGGTCCTTCTCGTGTCAGTTTCAGGAAGTGTGGTGCTGGTGGTCATTCTCATTGCTGCTTTTGTCATCAGTAGGAGGTAAGCCCCTAAGCTACTCCCCAAGCCCCTGCCTTGCCAGGTTTTATGAGGAAATGATTTTTTTGTCTTCCTTACACAAAGCCAGACTTTTGATTAGCATCATAAACAGGCCATTGGCTTTGCAAGCCCCCAGACTCTGCTTTGATCTCTCCACACTCCTGCTGGTGCTGCTGGTAGCACCTTGGTGGCAAAACTCACAGCTGAGAGTGTGTGTGTGGGGGGGAAAGACCCAGCTCATTCCAGGAAGCCAGGCTGAAAAGCAAGCCCTTGGGAGAGATTTCCAGATCCTCTAAGCTCTTAGGTGTTATATTTATACCCTTCTTAAGCTTGGACTTCCTGCCATATAAACGGAAGCCCCAAATTTGAGCTCTGCAGGAGTCAACCATGTTGCTTATGCTCTATGAGTTTGTCCTTGGCAAAATACAGATAATGATTTCTCCCACAAAGTTAATAATGGGGGAACTTTATTAAGCCAGTAGACAGTAGAAGCATCAACATGACTGATAATGCTAGTAACCAAAGCACACATGAGTATGTTAGGGAAGGCCATCAGTATTTCTAGAAGCTGCCCACCAGGACTGCTTATGGTATTGCCCTTGAAATTTACATTCCCATAGAACAGCAGGTTGCCTGTTCTATGGAAGTGTGCCATCTAATTTGATACTTGAAGAACAATATAGGAGAGAGAGGGAGAGAGGAGAAAGCAGATTGGCAGCATATTCTCTTTAAGAAGATTATCTATTAAGTCTGCCTGGAGGCTCGGAGCAATGGAGAAGGGAGTCTCTTCAATGCCCTGGAAGAGAAAAAATGCTAGTCAGAGGGAGTTGGTACGTGGTCTGGGTACTTGTTCCATTGCTATTATTGTAAGTTCTTACCAGTCCCCAATGTCTGTGCACCAATGTGGATTATTGCATTGTTTTCTCTGTTGCTTCTGTGTGATTGCCTGATGTCCACTGCCTGGAGAGTCACCCTGCTTCTCCTTCTCTTTGCATGAAATTATAACTCGAGTGGTCATTCAGACAGCTTAGTTGGCCTGAGTGATCCCAAGCAGCATGTGTTTCCATGAACATCAGCTTCTACCCCCTGTTCTCCAAAACTCCTCACACAGAGATGGATTTTTGGAGAGTTTGTGAAGCAACTCCATATTGTCTGTGGGCGCCTAGATTTGATATTTGCTTGTTTAAAAAAAAGGCCATAGGGGCCGGAGTGATAGCCCAGCGGTAGGGCATTTGCCTTGCACGCAGCCGGCCCATGCTGGCCTGGGTTCGATCCCGGCATCCCATATGGCCCCCTGAGCACCGCCGGGAGTAATTCCTGAGTGCAGAACCAGGAGTAACCTCTGAGCATCTCCGGGTGTGACCCAAAAAAGAAAAAAAAAAGCAATAGTCAAGGGTCAGAGAGATACTACAGTGGGGAAAGAACTTGTACTTGCGTTCATTTAATCTGGGTTCTGGTCCCTGAACCCTGCCATGAGTGAGTGCAGAGTAAGACCTGAGCACCTGTGGTGTGACCCAGAAGAATGAAACAAAAAGCTATGTTGTAGGAACATGGCTTTAATGATGTGAACGTTATGTTTTTGTTGTCCAGTTACACCTTTACCAGCATGAAAGTACCCAAGCCCTCCACTACTCTCTCTGTGTTCATTCTTTTATGCTGCTGAATTTAACTAAGTGTGTTTGGTTACAGCAGTGAGTGGCACCTGGATGCAGTAAAATCCACCACAAAATCTCTCCTTATTCCTGTTATAATACACACATACAAGCCGCACATCTAGATGTGCTCGCTATAGCCTAATGTCTTGGCCTTGGGAGCTGCAGCCTGGTCTGACCTGGTGTTGCCAATGTTCTTTCTTTCCCTGGCATTTGATTTTGGGTGTCAATCAAAACAGATCTTTCTTCTCCATTACAGTTTGATTTAAGTGCAGGTACATGCCAGACATAGGGATGAGTGGAATGCTATTTGCATGAACAGGTGTCCATCTGATCATGGAGGAAATGGTGTGGGAGTTGTGTAGAAATCCCAACATCCCAGTCCTGTGTTTTCCATGAGTTCTTGAAACTGTTACTTGGAAGAAAATCTATCTAGAACAGAACGGGTCCTCAAATAGCTTCATTTCCTTCAACATTAGCCAGGATTGCTTTTTCCCTCACTAACTATATAATGATGATGAACAAAATAATGTTACTCAAGAATGTGCTGTTACAGTCTTTTGTTTTCATTAGTGCATATTTCCTTTGAAGGTTTACAATGTATCTAGCCAACTTTGTTACTGAAAATTAAAGATGGTGAATATAGGGCTGGAGCGATAGTACAGTGGGAAGGGTATTTACCTGGGTTTGATTCCTGGCACGCTATATGGTCCCCCAAGCACTGCCAGGAGTAATATCTGAGTGTATAGCCAGGAGTAACCCCTGAGCATCACCGGGTGTGATCCAAAGAGAAAAAACAAAAACAAAAAATAAAAGATCTATATATAGAAAATGATCATCTAAAAAATTGTTGACTGCAATTTTAGCATCCGAATATAGCCAAACACCTACCTCCCTTTGCAGCTGAATCTCACACTGAGGACATGTGGGATTTATTTTTGTAAGAAGCAGCGGGCTAAGATCTACACACAGTCTTAGGTTGTTTGAGAGGAGGACTTTTACAGCAGGCTTGGTCATCGTGGGTCTCATCCTTCTCTCTAGTTATCCACTTCACGTGTCTTTCCGTCGCATTCAGATTTGTTTCTTTGATCTAAAAAAAAATCTTAAATTGTCCTGAGTACAGCATTTACACTAGAGTAATTAGAAATGAGCCACCTCGTTATACGTTTCTTTCCTATCTTCTGCTTTGAATAAAAGGGAAGACTGTGGAGATGGAATGCAGGAAGGGCGAGTTTATTAAAAGCCAAAGCCGTAGAAAATCGCATCGCAAGCTCGATGACCTAATTTCCTTTCTGCTTTTATTGATCGCTTTATTATTTAAGGCAGGATTGATAGCAGGATGCATCGGCTTTCCAATTATGAGTCCCCACCTTAGAGAATGGAGCCTGTCGAGTTACCCAGCCATGATTCCTGTCCCTTCTCCCCCATTAAAAAAATCAGTCACTTCCCAAGGCTGATAAACACCGCTTGATGATTGGTCCTCCATGGATCACTTTTTAGAAAATGAAATGTCAGCCCTTGCCCTCCTATTGATTCTTCCTTAGTGTCAGCCATAAAGCTGTCTGGTGGAAGGCAGCTGGCAGCCAGGTAGCTGACAGGCTCTGCAGTGGCCGCTGCACACTCAGCTGATTCTTCACCATGAGAGCAGCCATGGGCTGTCATGTCAGGCTGCACAGATTCAGGTGGGACAAGTGCAGGGGAAGGGAGGAAAGACAGGGAGAGCAGTGAGGAGCCTCACGCAGGCTGAGGGAGTACAAAGGAGAGGTAGTCTATGGTATCCTCCCAATTCATCTCACAGCTCTGCAACACGGAAAGGCTGGGAACTGGGGACCTTGCTGCTCCTTCTTCTCTTCTCTAGCTGTTTTTAAATGTTGAAAGAGGGGCAGGCCCCTGCACTGAGAGAAGCTTGTCCTTCCTCTTACCTCCTAGAGAAAGTCTGTTGGATGCTAATTTGTCTTTTAAGAAAGAGGAAACAGCCTCAGGCTCACGGCAGGTGTCCTGTTAATTTTTTTTTTTAACTTGTGTTTCATTGATTTCATTATTTTCACTTTATGTGGAGAAGCCTGAGCTTCACAGGAGCAGAGTCAACTCTAATTGTTTCAGTGAGATGATCCACTCTTTCCTTTGCTCCGCATGGATATATACACATCAGAGATCGCAGGGAAGTCTGAAACTCTCTGCTTGTTTAATAGGATGCCTTAGCAAAGTACGTTGACTCAGACATAGCGCATGATTTTACAATCTATGTTAGGTTAAGCAAATCATTTGGCACTTTTATAGGCATCTTTAATCACTGCCTTGCTCATAATTGTCATTTCAGGATTCTGTCAGCTTTCAGAGCTCACCTTGAACTTGCTATCTGGGCTGATTCACCCTCAGCCATTGTATCTTTATGAAGGGGTTCCTAGACACTTGATACCACATGATATGTGTTCCTTCAGATTATTTGTTCTCTTCACAATGGAACTACACTATTGCTTTTATGAAGTGACTTTTGAAAGGTTATTTTTGTTATCTTTCGCTGTTCTTGGACCATACCTGGCCTTGTTCGGACTTTATATAGGCTCACTGCCCAGAGATCACTCCTAATAATGGTCAGGGGAACCGAGGCAGTGCTGGGTGTTATTGAATCCTGGTCAGCACAGGCAAAGCAAGCACCTTACCAGCTCACTCTCTTCAGTCCAGAAAAGTCTTGTAATATTATAAAATGTACCAAGAATGTCAGAGTCTTAAAAACTAATGAAAAATGTTTTAAATTTCTTTGACTTCCCAACTCCCCTATATTTCATGTGATTGATTCCATCAAGTCACCTTCCAAAGTATCCCAAATAATATTTACTTTTTTATCCCAAGTACTAATATTTCCTCTACATAGGTACCACTGGTGGCTCACAACTGGATGGGGTTTAATAAATACAAATTGCAGCACTAGTCTCAATGAGTGAAGCTAGAGAATCTTCTCTAGTCAGCAGTTTATTGTTCTAGTATTCTAGTACAAGAATTGTCTTGCACAGAGTAAAATACAAGAGGAACCATTACTTTTTAAGCCTGAGTCTTAAATGGTGGGTCACAATTCCATGTGAGGGTTACATAACTAAGTGTGAGAGTCATGAAAATCTTGTTTTAAAATTATTGATGGAGGGTTGGAGCAATAGCACAACTGGTTAAGGCATTTGTCTTGCATGCACTGGACATAGGTTTGATTCCTGGTCAGTCCATGTTACTCTGAGCACTGCCAGGAGTCATTCCTGAGTGCAGAGCTAGGAGTAACCTCTGAGCATCACCAGGTATAACCCAAATAGTCAACTAAAAAAAGTATTTATGATTTATAGTCAAATCTGTAGTATATTTGATTTGTGTCCATATTTTATATACTCAGGATCACATAACATTTTCTTGGGTGAAGGCCTGAGAGATAACACAAAACTGTAAGGTGTTTGCCTTGGAGAAACGACTGACTCAAATCTCTGGCCCCATGTATGATCCTCTGAACACGGCCAAGGCTCACTTCAGAGCTCAGAGCAAAGAGTAGTCCATGAGCACTATGTAGTGTGGCCCCCGCCCCCAATTTATTGGGTGAAGGGGGTACAAGTGGACAACATTTAACAAGCCCCTGTTCTAGATGACCACTTGGTCATAAGAGGGAGGTATTACCTGTTAAGGTGTAGGTATACGCTGCCCTCCCTTAATGATGCTCAGTGAAACTTTGTTTCTATTTGTTAGGATAACAAAGACAACTTTTTTGATCAAAATAATAGAATACAAAGCAAAATGACATCAGATATGGAATAACCATAGTTGTGAAAGTATGGCCCAGGTGACCCGGAAACAGTTGAATTCTAACATTGGTCTCATGTTTATTAGGAACTTGAGGATACGGAGTGAGGAAGGTCACCTAGCTTGTTGGTCTCCTGAGAGCTTTATCTCCTGATCTATCTACAGGGACTTCCAGTGTGGCACAGAAAGATTATTTTAGTGTCTTTAGAACTGAACTGAAAATCATATATCTCTAAAGCTAACAGTGACAATTATAGACAACAGAAATTTCAAGTCTCCTTAGTGATTTTGGTCAGGTTTGTAATCTGTGAGTTAATGTGCATGTCGGGTGCTCAATATAAAGCCAGACTTTGCAAGTTGTTTTTTTACCTGATGAAGGTGGAGGTTTTTCCATTTCTGAGCCAACTGTTCACGCACAACTAAAACAGTTACCGGGTGTCTCTCTCTGTCTTCCCTGGTGTCCTAATTGGAATATTATGATCACAAAGAATGAGCACACTTAAATGTTAGCCTAAATTGGCTCTGATGAAGCCATGTAAATTCACACAATTAGGGGGCAGATGGTACAGAGGGAACATTTCTAAACAACTTGCGCGCACTCGCATGGTTCGACTCCAATCTCTTCCAAATGTTGCTCAGGAAGAACATTTAGATATCTTTTGGTTCAAGAACCATGGCAGCATCTGGAAGGAAAGAAAAGACTGATGACGCCTATGAATCTTCCTGGGTGAGGCCAGTAAGGGTGGCCAGGGTGCTCCCGAGCTGTGCTCCTTTGCTGTCACTTCCTTTAATCTGCACCTGAGCTGCATGCTTTCCTTACCTTGTACTAATTACTTTTGGAACAGCGAACCACATCAATCAAGTCTGTCCCCTTCATCGGAAAGTCAGTATTTTAATAAAAAGCACCCTTGTGCTGGGCCAGTGTCTTGCTTTCCTCCATGATTTGTTTGTTCAGTGGAATAGTCAAGGTGCCAAGCATAAGATATAATTTGGGGAAAGTCATGTAGCTCAAACAATGTCTGTTACTAGCCTGCAGTCTCCTCCCCACCAACACCAGCCCCACTTTGGCAGAGGTGCGGAGGCCACCTCACATCTTGCCGAAGGTTCACCTGCTGTAGAGTGGGATGCAGGGGGACTATTCTCAAACCCCTGCAGTTACCAGGGTCCTGGTGTCCTTTCTGGAACATTCAGGAACAGACCAATCCACTCTCCTCTCCTCATCAGTTTGTTCTTCTCTCCGTCATTAGTGAACACCCCACCAGTTCACCTTTCCGGTGATCTGCCTGGGACCATGCATTGAGGCTCAGCTCTTCTTTATGCTGTGGTTTCCTCTGGAGCTGGGTCCCTAAATAATAAGCTTAAGTGGGTGCTTTCTTTCTTGGGACAATAACAGGCACATTGTCCCATCCTCAGCCAAGGGGAAAGGGTCATCAGGTGACAAAGGTAGGGCAGGATTTAGGCATTTCGGAATTTCAGGGTATTATTAAAAGCTAATAGGCTGCAATTAGCCTCTGAACAGTCATCCGTGACTTTCTTTTTCCGCATTCCCTATTAGGGTCCTCTCCTCCATGTGGTGCACTCCAGAAAAAATGTTTCTTTATAAAGACACCTTCGACCCCCGCCCCACCTCTGCCCTCTTTTAATTCCTTCTCCTGTTTTAGAGTTGAGTGACTTCTCACCCAGGATTTCTGCCCCTTTGTATTTCCTCTGCCTTTGCCCTTACTCAGCGAAGATGCGAGATGAGAGTGAACTCAGCTCTGTGGCAGGAGGGGGCTTTGTTTCTCTCTGTAGCTACTAGGGGTTTTCCGTTAACTCCCATTGAAAGTTTCAAGTTGGTACCAATTTGAAGCCTGCTTCTCTACGAGGAGAGTTTGTTTCCTTCTTTGAAGCAAAGACATTCAAATCAGTATTTGAGATCTAAAGTGGTTTAAAAGATAGACTTGTAATTTTAGATAATGCTTTTAGGAACTCTGATAAGATACAATCTCTTCAACTTGTAGGACCCACTCACACCCTTGGGACCAAGCCTAAACCAAAAATGTTGTTTTAGTCCATTTTTGACCTAACATTCAGGTTTCCTTTAAATGGGAAGGGGGCTGGGATGCTGGAGGAGGGGCTCCAGATTTTATAGAAATATTCCCTTTTCAAGATGTTAAATTGTGTTGAATTTCAAAAGATCATCTTGCCCTTTTTATTTTGAAAGCAGTGTTATTTAAGTGAATTTCCTTGTATAGGATATTACTAATAAATTAGCTCCTAAAAAAGTATCCTATGAATTGATCTCCTTTAGAAGAGGCATGTGAAATTTGGAACAGATCATTGCATGCACTCCCCAGCCAGCTAAGAGTGTCCTGGCATAGTCGAAGGCCTCTGTGACCTCATCCATGCAGTGGGGGCGAGTGTGACTGTCTGCTATCATAGGGTTGTTGTGAAGATGTGATCAAATCATTGAGGTGGCCCTTGGAAAAGCTACAGACAGACTCCATATGACAGTGTAGACTGAGTTACGGGCATTTTGCAGTTCACTGTACCCACCCAAGTCTGTTTACAAAGCTGCTTTCTGCTTTCAACCCAGCAAGGGTAGGGGATAATCCCTGTGATGAGCCCTATGGAAAGTTAAATGCAGTGTGAAAGTGCCCAGTTTTTATTCCGTGCAAGGACATGACAATACACAGAGAAGTGCCAGCAGGCTTCAGGGTCTGTTGGCCAGCTCTGGTTCCTGCACTGTTGCAATTGTTTATGGGGCAGTGTGGGGCAAGAAACTTGGAACAGGGACCCCTGATTTGGGGAGTCACTGTGTTTGCACCCCTATGGCTCCTTCCAGTTTGCTGTTCTTCTTTCTTCAGGTTGATCAACCTGCCTGACTCTGCTTGTGCAAAACTTGGGAGTGAGTGGGGCTGGAACATAAGTATAGTGCGGGGGGAAGCTTGCCTTGCATGCAGCTGAACTGGGTTTGATCCCCCACAAACCCTGGAGTCATTCAAGTCCATCAGGAGTGATCCATTAGCACAGATCCAGGAATAATCCCTGAGCACCGCTGGTTATGTCCCAGAAAACAAATAAACAACAACTACCACCACAACAACAAAACCTTAGGAGTAACATGAGTGGATACTACAGCATAGGGAAGCCCAGTGGTCTGCAGAGAAGCTTTGCTCAGCTTAGCACTTCCTCATTCCTGAGTCTTGACCTACCTTCTCCTTAATGCTCTAAGAAAATACAAGATAGAACCTGTGGTCTCTCTTCAGCTCCTCCCTCATGGTCTGTGAAATGTGTATCACTATCACTATCACTATCTTCCCGTTCATCATCTATTTGCTAGAGCGGGCAAGTAATTTCATTTTTTTCAGAGCATGTCTCACTTTTTCCTACTTACCTAAATGTCGTGGTGCTTATTAGTACATATGTTGCATATGGCGTCTATTCCATTTATTGGATTGTCAGAATGTCCTGGTGAAATGTGTATAGCAAATTTTATTAACTTAGTTTCATCAGAGTAGCAAAGAATTTGTTTTATGGCTTGTGGTATTATTAAAGATTAAAGATAATGTCCTTGTTTTTTTTTTACATTTTCTTATTAATAGACGGAGTAAATACAGTAAAGCAAAACAAGAAGCAGATGAAGAGAAACATTTGAACCAAGGTACCAAAAGTTGGATTAAAAGTAATTTCATTTTTTTTCACAGCATGTCTCATATTTTCCTACTTACCTAAATGTCATGTGGTTATTAGTACATATGTTGCATATGTTGTCTATTCCATTTATTGGATTGTCAGAATGTCCTTCAGGTTCCAGACTGACATAGGTGTGGTGGGATATTTGAAACTGAAATTAAAGATGGAGTTTGGGGGGCTGGAGTGATAGTACAGCAGGTAGGGCATTTACTTTGCACAGATCGACCAGGTTCAATTTCCAGCATCCCATATGTTCCTCTGAGCACTGCCAGGAGTAATTCCTGAGCATTGCTGGGTGTGATCCAAAAAGAAAAAAGAAAAAAAAAAGATGGAGTTGGATTAATTTGTTCAGATTCTTCTTTTTCCCTATATTATTCTCCATCTCCATATACCATGCAAAGGCATCATGCTATTTGTGTGTGTGAGAGAGAGAGTGATAGAGATAGAGAGAGAGAGAGAGAGAGAGAGAGAGAGAGAGAAAAGCAAGAGAGAGAGACAGACAGAAACAGAGACAAAGTCTGGGTGACAAGACTTAACTATTTTTCTCATGAAATAAAAACTTCAGAGAAGAAAAGAATAGCTTGCTCTGCCATCATGCTTATGAGATATCATTTTTTTAGTAAATTGCAGTAATTTGATGGTTTGAATGGAGTCAAAAATAAATGCAAAGAATTTGTTTTAGAATGGCATAAGATTTTTACATGGCTCCCCAATAATACTGTCCAGTAGAACTTTCCAGATTATGAAAACATTCTCTATCTGCACCATACACTACTTTAGGAGATATATCACACATACTTGAACTATGGTTGATGTGAATTAGGCAATGAATTTTAAGTTATGTTTAACTTTGAGAAATTTACATTTATTAGTAACATGTGACTAATAGCTATTGGACTATACTGGGAGGTAAAGGACAGGGAATTTAGGGGTAAAAAGAATAATATGGAAAAGGTTTTCTTGGCAGAAATGAAAGAACAAGATGAAAGAGATGAAATATCTAAAAAATGTATTTGTTCATTTTGCTCCTTTTCTGAAAACTGTAACTTTGTGATTTGCGTAAGGTATTTATTTTGGGGAAAATGGTGCTTTTTTTCCCGTAACATACAGCCAAAATCACAAGCATAGAGAAGCAAAACGATAGGGCCAGAAATTGCATTACCCTTTTTCAGGGCCCCCAAACCCTGGAGTTCCAACGGAAAGATTCAAATGCCAGTAGAAGGCGCCCCGTAATTAGTAATGTATCTTGCCTCAGAGATCTCTGGATTGCCTCAGAACTCACATTATGAACTTAGCCTGCAAGTGACTTTAGGGTATGGCTGAACTATATAGTTTTTCTTTGGTCTTCAAACCACTTACAACCAGGTTCCATGGGACATTTTCTCTAGTGGAAGCTGCTATGTGATTTTCAATATCTTTACTTGTAGCATGTTTTTCAAAATAGAATAATGGAATAAAATTTGAGGTCTAATACTGTCATTTTTGTGTTTTATAAAATTCCACCCAGCTAGCACACAGGTAAAACTGTATGAAAATATTTAATTTCATTCACCTCCAATACGGAGTCTTTACTTTCAAATCAGCTAGTTGATATCACCCCTCTTGTTCATTGTTACATTTACTTTTGGTTGGTTTAATTGATCACATATTTAGTTGTAAGTCAACTAGCCCAGTTGAGAAGGAAATTCCCCATTGTTTTTCCTGAGGGCAGATAGTTGGAGATAGTAGCAAGACATGAACGATGAATTGAGACAATATTCAGTGAACACATTCCACCCTCCCTCCATGGGATGGGTTGTTTTTAAAATTCTGTCTTTGGAGTGTGAAACATTCCAGGAAGTCAGTAGTACTGCAGCCTCTTAAGTAGCTAACAATTCTTCGTTTTCCCACAAATGAAAACCAGAGCAAGATTTTAAACACTTTCATATGCGTATGCTAAGTATTTTTCTCATGTTAAGAAAGCTGTTTCTACACTAAGTATTTTTAGATCCAGACAACTTCATTGTATTACTAATTCTGGAGTCTTACAAACCAACTGATTGCTTGTTTATTGCTCAGGTGTTAGAACGTATGTAGATCCTTTTTACTTATGAAGATCCCAACCAAGCTGTTCGAGAATTTGCCAAAGAAATTGATGCATCCTGCATAAAGATTGAGAAAGTCATAGGAGTTGGTAAGTGTCTGTCTCATAAATCTATTTTCTTTCTGGAAATACAACACATAGATGTGAATTACTTAAGTGTATGGGTGTATTGTATGTTTCTATGTAAATATAGCTACATACGGAAATTTCCCTGATCTATGTAAAACATTAACCATAGTGCATAGATTGACAGAAATTCTAAACAAATGTTAGCTATTACTCTTGAATGCATTTCTGGTTCAGAGTAGATTCTTTTTCCCTCCCCTCTAGGTGAATTTGGGGAAGTGTGTAGTGGACGCCCAAAGTGCCTGGCAAGAGAGAGATTTTTGTAGCCATCAAGACGCTGAAAGCTGGCTATACAGACAAGCAGAGGAGAGATTTCCTGAGTGAGGCCAGCATCATGGGACAGTTTGACCACCCAAATATAATTCACCTGGAAGGCGTTGTCACCAAATGTATGTGGGTCTCACTTTTTTTTTACAAAGCTAAGGTAGAAGTTACTGCAAATTAAACACACATTTTCTTTCCAGGGAAATGAACGATGAAGTCGAACCGCTGATTGCTAATAGGAGAAAATCAGTGCAAGACAAGTCATTAATCTTGCAGTCAGCTCTAAATGGGCCTCGGGTTTAGGTTGGGACTCTATTTCCAAAGCAGCTTGTGTGAGATGGGAAGGAAATGAGGAGTGTGGGATTGGGTTAGGGCCTCAACAGCTTTCAAACCTTTGCTGGACCAAATGGATCATCACAGGGCTGGCACAGATGGCGGGCGAAATAAATTTTAAGTACTTTTCATATAAAACACAAAAATTTCCCACCACTGCCTGTGTGCAAAGCATCCGTTGCAGATGCAGGGAGGGAATCTTGGGAATCTTTATTATATTGGGGGATTTGCTTGTCTGATCAGCCAGATTTATGGCCGTCACAGTTCAACACCTATTTACAATAACACCTGGTTGAACCGTCCCTTTTAGTCCATTAGCATTTGCTGATCCTGCGAACCATGCTTCAGCTGAAAAATGACACAGCTCAACAGATGCGTTTTGTGAAGCAAACCTTGAATACCTCTGTAAAACAGGCAGGAAAAGATGTGTAAAGTGTTTCATGGACAGGGCAGCAGAAACAGGGACTTTTGAAGGTGGCTCAGATCCAGGAGCATCAGAACCAGCTATAGTTACTCTGCAAAAGAACTTATAAGCCAGGGGCTATGCCTCCATGGTGGCCCAGATGCCTCTTATTGGATTCAAGGGACCTGGGCAAACATTCTTCATCAGATGTGCACTATGGTAGCTCATGGTAAAGTAAAACTGTTAGATTCAGGGCAGAGAAGAAGGAAAATGAAACCAGGGTCCAGGGAAGTCCTTAGTGTCATTGCTAGGTTCTTGGGGTCTGCGACTCTCAATAAAATCAGGTCTTGGAATTAAGTTGTTTTGTTCAAGGTGGGAATTGTTGCTTTTTTTTTCATCAATGTTATCACAAAAGATATTGGGCCCACAAGATACTGAAATGCTATTGACATTATTAAAAGATAGACTGCAAAATCTTTAAGAAGAGAAAATGAGGTTACGGAAATTTTAAGTAGATGGGGCCAGGGAGATTGTGTAAGATCTGGAGGCTTACTTTGCATGTTGGAGCCCCTGGTTCTATCCACATGTTACCATGAGCACCACTATGAGTAATCCCCAAGCGCTGAGCCAGAAATAAATCCCTGAGCATTACTGGGTATGCTCCCAATAAAACTAATACAATTCTTAAACAGCACAGGACTTAGTCGCGCCAACCCTCATTGTGTTTAAAAGACATACATGTTGAGCCCTTTAGGGGTCTTTTAACTACAGAGATCCCAAGATCCTTGGGCACAGGCTTCAGGACAGCCCCAGGTATCAAAATCCAGAGTCTCTCAGGTTCCTTATGCTTGGCCCACATATCAGCAGGGTCTGTGTGCCCTGACTCAATCAGTTTATATCTGGGGCTGTACTGACTCCAGAGATTTACTGAAGGGATCCCATCAGAGGGGGTGCAGACAGTTCAGACCTACAAAGCTTAAAAAGCATAGACTAGCTCAGACATTCTCTCTCTTTTACATAAGAATATGGGAAACTTGTGGGAAGTTTCCTCGACTTCTTCCTTGAGTGGTTGATCTAGATGGTTCACGTGATGAGGCCTGGGAGCTTCTGCTTCTATAAAACTCCAAGGCTTGGCTGAAGCTTCAACCCTGGACATCCCTTTGAAGACTCTCTGTCCTAGCAGTCAAACACCAGGCATTTCTTGGCTGTGAAAGCAGGTGATCAAAGACTGGCCTCTATATGGACCCAATGTTTCCTCCCTCTGAGGTTTTATTGTTAAAAGTAGAACTTGCCCTCCAAAGTTATTTTAGATGTAATATTGAGCATGCTAAACATAATACTTGTTTTATATGTATAATATACACATATCTTCCACATTAATGGATATATTATGTGTTAAGAAATACATCATCTTCAAAATTCTTTATAAAATCTTTTTTTTTAAAAAAAGGAAGCATGGTGCTAAGGATGTGTAATTTTCCACCTCAGATGAAGGCTATAATTAGCATAGAATAGCTCCATTTGCTTTTAAGATTAGTTTAACAGACAGGATATTTTTCTGTTGCCTCTGGCCTTTGGGGCTGCCCAGAGCCTTGCAGTCCTTTAATTAAAAGATAACATTCCCTTTAAATACTTCTGCAGGTCCATTTTCTTAAAAAGAGGCTCTGTTCAGCTGGGGGTGTTTTTCCTGTGCAGACAGTGATTTTCATAGCACCTCTGTCGAAGAGTGAAGAAACAGGGGATCTTTGTATTAAAGTCCCACCGTGCCTCTAAAACCTGTAGCTATTACAGCTGGAACAGTTATAAATGGCTGGGTGCATTTGCATAATGCAGTTGTCACTGAATTAAAGTGATTTAAAGTTTCCACTAGAGAAACAGGGCCCCCTTGCCATCCCCTCACCCCACTGCCTCCCTGACTGTTCTGGGGATGAGCCCTCTCCCTCTGTCTGTGAGCCCCTTTTCTTGATTAAAGTGCTCTGCCTTTGAGACATCCTTCTTCATCTCCCTCACAGAGCTTCTAATAGAGCCTGACAAAAGGAGACTTTTAATAAACAAAGGAATGTTGGAAAATGGTGACAGTGGTGCCCACAGTCAGAGTAGGGAGGTAGAAAGAGTGAAGAGGTGGGATGGAAGAGTGAGACTTCATTACATAAGTAATTTTTGTTGGTGGGGAGACCAAAATTCTCTCCAGTCACTTCCCCGCCAGCCCCCTCTCTCCCATTCCTCTGAGGAATCGGGAGAAATGGAAGTACATGTTAATGTATCATGAAGAATGTCTCCCTTTCTCATATGCTGACCGAATAGTTTTTCGTTGAGGCAAGTTAATTAGGACTCATTTAGATGCATTTGTTCCATGGGAAGTTTGTGGTCCCTGGTGGATAAGGTGAGTGGTCAGTGCTTCCTGTCTATGGCCCCAGGAAGGAAGGCCGTAGGGTCCACCCAGTCCACTCACTGAGACAGGCTGCCAGTTGGTCTGCACTTCCATGATCAATTCCAAGTTCAATTCGTTTTGATTCACCGCTCAAAGACTAAAAACCCATGGCACCATTATCAAAGCCAAAATTCTCATTTTCTGGACAACCAACCCACCAGAAACCCAATCAGAGAGCAAATTAAATTGAGTGGATTTACAGGCGTGGGAACTGCTTCTTTTCCATTTGCCTTTAGAATGAAGGCTTGGCCCTTTTCTCTCCTTCAAAGCAATCTCTCTCTTTCTGCCTGGTCTCTGATGGAAAGAATCTATTTAGCATTATTGGGGAACTTTCAGCAGGGACATTTATGCCCATTTTCATAGCTAAATGTTAAAGTCTAAACAACCCACAAAGTATGCTTTCTTGGAGGTTGCAAGTCATAGCAGGTGGTATTTGGGGTGCATTCCTAGAGGTGCTCAGGGACCAAATTCTGGGCTCCTGTATGCGAAACATGTCTTCTAGCTTTAAGAGCCACCTTCATGATCTCCAATTTTTTTTTTTTTTTGTTACTTTGTTGGGGCCTCATCCAGAAGTTTTCAGGGGCTATTCCTGGCTCTAAAGTTATCCTTAGCTAGGCCAGAGTAATCATGCAATGGCTAGGGTATTGTGTTGTACACCGACTGAACTAGGTTCAATTCTTGGTATCCCATAAGGTCACCTAGTGTGACTCAAAAAGCAGAAAGAAGGAAAGAAAGAGAGAGAGAGAGAAAGAGAGAGAGAAAGAGAGAGAGAAAGAGAAAGAGAGAAAGAAAGAAAGGAAAGGAAGAAAGAAAGAGAGAGAGAAGAAAGAAAGAAAGAAGAAAGAAGGAAGGAAGGAAGGAAGGAAGGAAGGAAGGAAGGAAGGAAGAAAGAAAGAAAGAAAGAAAGAAAGAAAGAAAGAAAGAAAGAAAGAAAGAAAGAAAGAAAGAAAGAAAGAAAGAAAGAAAGAAAGAAAGAAGGAAGGAAGGAAAGAAAGAAAGAAAGAAGGAAGGAAGAAAGAAAGAAAGAAAGAAAGAAAGAAAGAAAGAAAGAAAGAAAGAAAGAAAGAAAGAAAGAAAGAAAAAGAAAGAAAGAGAAGAGAAAAAGAAAAGAAAAGAAAAGAAAGTGATCCTTAGCATGCCCAGGGGACTATGCACGGTGCTGGGGATTTGAATTAGGATCAGTGGCACACAAGTCAAGCATGTTAATCCCTTTATTATCTCTCTGGGACTAGTCAAACCACATTATTTTTGATTGATCAAATTAATATTTAACTTTCCTTTCAGAGAATCTTATTCAGAGTCTTTGACCCTTCAGAGAGTGAAATGTTAAGGATTTATGCCCTTTCCCCTCTCTCCCCAAAATAATCTTTAAAATGCAAGAAGAGATTTCAGACCCAAACCCATGGTGAGAGACTAAGAAATCATAGAATGCTTGTTCTCTAAGGGCCACAGCAGTGAAGGAAAATAAGAGTATTGCTCCCCTTCTCCCACACCCTAAAATCATTGTTTCCTTGTTCAAGAAGGGGACAAGAATGTTCTAACACTGGCCTTACATTGCTGGCTTAGATAAAAGAGACCAACTAACCCTTTGCTGTGATATAAGTGGAATGGTTGTTACTAAAGTTGGAAGTTGAAGGGAACAACTCCTGTACCTTTATTTATAGATGGGAATGGAGGGAAATAGAGGATACATAATCCTTGACCTGAGTTAGAACAGGAGAATTTTTTCTTTTTTTGCAGAAAACACTCCTGGCTGTGCTTAGGGCTTGCTCATGCTCTCAGCTGGAGCCTCTCCAGTGTCCGAATAATGAAGTATCCAACACAGTCTCTGCTCCTTGAATTTGTCTAAATAAGTAGAAAAAATTTCTCCGTTCGCTAAGTCCTTTAACATCCCACAAGAAGCTCTTTGGGGACAAAATTAATTATCTTCAAGTTTGTGTGTGTGTGTGTGTGTGTGTGTGTGTGTGTGTGTGTGTCTAAACAGGCCTGTCCATTTATCTTCTCCTTTGTCTGAGAGGGCAATTATCCATTCCTGTGCTCCCTGGATACCAGAGGCCACTTTAGTTAAAGACCTTGTCAAGAAGCCCTACAAAGGGTTAATCTTCCAGATGGAATTTAAACCTACTCGTCCTTTTAATATTTCATTCCTAGCTCCCCGCAGCTGAGGCATAAGCTTGGCTTGTTTTAATTAAATTAGATCACATAAGACAGGTGTCTTGGCAGTAAAATTGTGCGCAGCCCATTTTTATCTCATTAACTGCAGTGCTCATCAACGGTTTGTGTTTTCCTTTTTGAAAACTCTAGGTAAACCAGTAATGATCATAACAGAGTACATGGAGAATGGCTCCCTGGATGCATTCCTCAGGGTAGGTGACTACTTTATATTAAACCAAAGAATGCTGGCGGTTAGAAAGCTCTAACAGATTCATTGTATTCATTCCAGTGGGTTGTATGCATGAACTGCTGTTAACCGGGTCAAAGGAAGAAGAGGCAAAATAAAGAATGATGAGATTATATTAAAGACTACTCAATAATCTATGTTCATTAAGGATATTATTAAATTTATTCTTAGATTGTGGGGCTGTTTGAGTCATAGATTCATTACAGTTGGATCGCATCCATCTATTACAGGTTACAAATCCCTGGTCCTAGAATATACCTTATTAGCAAATTAGTAACTTTGGTCAGGAAGGATTGGAAATAACATGGAATATGGAATTGATTTCCTGCCAGATATAGATATCAAAAGATGGGTAGTGGAGGCAGTGATGGGAAAGGATGGGGGTGGGTGGCAGTAAATGGAATATGGGAACACGGTGGAGGGAAGTTAATACTGGTGGTAGGAGTGATGTTGAAATATTAGTTGCCTAAAACTCAACTATTAAGACTCAGCTATTAATAACTTTGTAAATCATGGTTCTTTAGGTAAATACAAAATTAGGATTTAAAAAAGTTTCAAATAATGAATGCATCGTTAAAATGAATTGAGTCCAATACCCTAATAAGTTGTTTCCCTCATTCCTCTCTGCAGAAGAATGATGGCAGGTTCACAGTCATCCAGCTTGTGGGCATGCTTCGTGGCATTGCATCCGGGATGAAATATTTATCTGATATGAGCTACGTACATCGAGACTTGGCTGCACGCAACATTCTTGTTAATAGTAACTTGGTCTGCAAAGTCTCTGATTTTGGCATGTCCCGAGTGCTTGAGGATGATCCGGAAGCAGCTTACACCACCAGGGTAAGGGAAGAGTTGAGTTGTCTCTTCTGGACCTTGAGACTTCTATTCTTTTCCCCACTGGATTATTAAAGTCTTTGTGATCTTACCAATGAGTTTCCTTCAGTGTCTTGTGTGCTTTTCATGTACTTGTAAACCATACTTTTTTAAAAAGAGTGATTTTGAAGCTGTCTCTAGATCTGGAAATGTTTTACAAAGCTGCAATTACGCTTTTTCCTGTTGTATATTTTCCACACATAAGATTTCTCTTAAGTGATTTCTGGTGCCCACTGAGCAAATCAATGAATGATGGGAAGATAGTGATACAGTGATAAGATTTCTCTGTTTTTCTTTTTTCTTTTTTATTCAATCCTTCCCTCCTTCCCTTCCTTTCTTCCTTACTTCCTTTCTTCCTATTTTAGATTTTATTAGACTCTTTTCTATCATAAGAAACCTTATTTTAAACAAGACAGTGCAATGTTTCTTCTTTGTTGGCTACTGAATATGATAACTTATATTATACAGGATTTATAAAACATTCACACTATGGAATTTTTTCCAACATCTATAACCATCATTTTACTAGATAAGCTGGAATTAGAACAGTTAAAAGCTATAAGTATACAGTTAATAACTAGATGATCTTAGCTGGGCAATTGAATATTAGATACTAATGGATGGAACACAGGCTCATAAAAGTTATAGGCTGCTAGGGCTGACACTTAGAATCAGCAAGAGCCAGACAGTCCCCAGTATCTTCCTCCTTCAGTCACAGTTACCACTTTGCATCTGCTAGATAAAGCTGGGGATTTCCTGTATTGCTCCTTGTGAAGTTCTGTGTTTATTATCTTTGGTTCTATTTTTTGGGCTTCTTATACATATTCTCTCATGAATTCCAATCCCATTTAATTAGGGAAGGATACACCTTCGTGAATGTTAAAGATCTATTTTTTTTCCCTAGAAGTTGAAGAGAGGACAGTTAAAGGAGGCTTCTAGAATGATATATTGACATAGATAAAACCTTAGCCAAATATTTAAGGAAGACAGAAGGCAGCAGAGGTGACCTTCTGTATGTAATGAGTGTATATATATATAATACACTGGGTTTCCAGAGTAAACTTCAGTGAGTCCATGCAATTTCAAGTACAATTTATTGTCCTGTGTAATCACCTTAATGAAGCCAGAAGAACTTGAAAGTGATGTTCTTCTGAATAGCATAAGAATCTGAATTCAAGTTGAATTCATTTTTCCAGGTGCAACCCAAGAAAATTTGAAATGCAGTTAAAAGCACCTTGCATATTTAAACAAGATGTCTGAGAGGGTGAATGGCATTTCATTTTTTTTGCAAATAGCATTCAACTGCTTTACTATTTTTATAATTTTTCCCTCATAATTAAATAATATGAAAAATTCTGCCATCAAGTCATCAATCAGAAATGGCTCTAGCATCTGGTTTTGTTTGGTTCTGCTAATAAACTTTAAACATTATCTCTCTAACCATTTGCTATATATTTCTCACGTCATGGAAGAGTAGAGTGACCGTGTAATGAATAGAAAGATTTGGGAGACTGTGTGGGCTTCCACCATACCTGGTAACACCCAGTGCTTACTCCTAGCTCTGTATTCAGTGTAGGGTATTGAACTGGGCTCAATCACAGACAAGGCAAGTGCCGTAAGCTCTACAAGCTTTCCAGCCTTATGCACTCTTATGTTTAATATCCTTAGTTTATAATTTTGGAAGCAACATTAGTGTTACATTTGTGGATAAAAGAAACCAATGAGATGTTCAAATCAGTATCAACTGCATATCCACTAATAGATCATGGATAAAAAGCATTCTATGTAACCACTGATATTCCCTCTCTTTTCCAACATAGCCTTAAACAGTATAGATAATAGATATGCTTTTAAAAAATAACTGAAGACATTACTAACACTTTCCCCTGTAACTAAACAAAACATATGAGAATTACTTCTTAACTTGGAAAACTTGAATATAATATAAGCAAGGTCTCTTATTATTGCTTGAAGGACTGTCTCAGGAATGTAGTCGCCTGCTTGGCAAATAGGGACAACATTTGGTATCTAAAGATAGCCCATCACTAATGTACTTAGCGAATAACTTATGGCTTGAATGTTCACAGGGTGGCAAGATTCCTATCCGGTGGACTGCGCCAGAAGCCATTGCCTATCAGAATTCACATCAGCAAGTGATGTATGGAGTTATGGCATCGTTATGTGGGAAGTGATGTCGTATGGAGAGAGACCCTACTGGGATATGTCCAATCAAGATGTGAGTCTTTATGTTCTGAATTATGACTTTACATTGGGATTCAGGACGTTTTGCATGCGTATATGATGGAGTAGTCACTTGAGCTAGAAAGGATGCATTAATCTCAAGTCTTGTACAAATGTCTGGCAACCTAGGTAAGCCACAAAGTTCTGAATTTTAAGGACCAATATTGCATGGCTTAAAAAGGTTTTGTTATTGGAAGATGCATGCATAGAGTATAGATTTGAGTTATTTTTTCTAACTTGGTTTTCTTTCACACTCAATACTGGAACAAATCTAAATTCTGAATTTTGAGAAGACACGTGGATATGTGAAAAACAAATTTTACATGTGATACAATTGACATGAAAGGTTTATTGGAGGAAAAACTAGTGACTATTTAAAAACTGACAGAGTTGTAATTAGAGCTTGCCCCTTGAGGACTTTAAAATAAAGCTTCACTAAATGACCCTTTGTAAATTATGCACATCCCTTTAATGTACCATCTGGACCACTTCGTAAGGGAATATTCACAATGCCTGCAATTTTAGAAAAGGATTCAATAATGACACTAATAAGATTTCAGAGTAATAGAATTTAATTACAAACATCTTCAGTGAGAAGGAAAGAAGAAAACAATAGGCCAGAGGTCTTCCTAAAACATATATTAGCCAACTTTGTAAAGTTTTTTAATGCCCAGAATGGTTGGAAATCAGATGAAAATGAATGACTACTTTTTGAACTTCTGTTTTTGTTTTATGTAAGAGTTACATAGGATAGTAGTTATAAATGGCATCCTATCAGTGTATCCAAAATTACATCATAGAAAACTCTTTTTCAATAGTAATTCTCTCTATAAAACATCACCAGATCATCTTGCCTTGTTATGAACAATTGAAGAATGAGCTACACTGAAGAAATAGTTAACAAAATGTTCAGCACAGTAAAAAGCTGGTCCACTCTGAATTAAGTGAGACAAAGGAGTTTTATCCAGATTAGGAGAAACGGTTGTGTTGACATGATATCATCTACAAGCTATAAAGTAAGGTTCATAATGGATGAGAAGAAAGATAGCATATATCATAACTGATTGATAAGTACAGGCTGGAGAGAAACCATAGAGATGACAGGTGTGAAATGGATTATTCTCTGTGATTATGCCATGCAGAAATCTTTAAGTAGCCTTCTTTTTTATTTGCTTTTTGGGTCACACCCAGTGATACTCAGGCAGTTACTCCTGGGTTTGCACTCAAGAATTACTCCTGACAGTGTTTGGGGGGACTATATGGGATACTAAGTCAGCCCTTGCAAGGCAAATTCCCTTCTACCTATGAAATCTCTCTAGCCACTTTAAGTAGCATCTTATAGCAACATTTGATTAAAATTTGGGGCCGGCGTGATAGTCCAGCAGGTAGGGCATTTGCCTTGCATGCAGCCGACCCGGTTTGATCCCCAGCATCCCATATGGTCCCCCTAAGCACCGCCAGGAGCAATTCCTGAGTGCAGAGCCAGGAGTAACCCCTGAGCAATGCCGGGTGTGACCCAAAAAAGCAAAAAAATAAAATAAAATAAAATTTAAGAGGGAGAAAGAAAAATGATCTAAAAGAGCAAATAGCACATGCATTCACTTCTTTAATGATTTAATCATTAAGCTCACCTTTATTTCGTTGAGAATCATGACAAAATATTCAAAAGCAGAAATAAAAGATTGTCAGTTTTCCCACCCTGCTTTCAGACCTATTCTTTTTTTAAGTTTCTGTTTCTATATGAAAACATTTATTGTGTTTTCAACCTTTCATTTGTCTGGCTTTCTACTTCCACCCCCATCCCCAAAAGGCATCTGTAATCATGTCTCTCCCACAAATATTGATCTGTCTTTCACATGCTTTTGTCTCTGTGTTGAATTTTGTGTAGAATAGGAATCAATAGGAAATGTTACTTAGTTGTATTCATTTGGCATATGGTAAAAGGAGTTAACACAACTGTTGAAAATATGTTTAACTTAACAAGTTTTCTTTTGTTTGATGTAATCCCCTGCCCCAATTCTCCCCTCCCAACATTACTCTAAAATCCAAGAAAATATGCTTTATTAAACCACATACTTTCTCCCAAGCTGGATAGGAAAGCATTCAGCGTTGTCAGAAATGATAGCAAATTTTGTTACCCTGGCATCAGCCCCGTTTGCATTATCAGTTCACTGTAAACTGTCTTCAGCAGGTATAGAACCAACATAGTACACCTGAAGGATGAGACAGGAAAGAATCAAACTGACCCAGTATAATTGCTAGAAATACATAATGTTCAGTGAGATAACATGTAGAAGTCTACTTTAGAAGAGATAGATAAAAGTAAACAGGTGCTGTTGGCAGAAATACACAGCAGAAAAGGTTTAGAAGCTTTAATAAATCGCAAGATAACAGAAAGAGTGTGCTGGTTAAATGAGAAGTGAGTCTTGGATGCCCAGAGATGGCTGTACCTGCTTCTTGGACTCTCTGTTCTCATTTTGCCACCAAAAAAAAAAAAAAAAAAAGAAGAACAAAGACAGAAAGAAAAGATTGATATAAACAATAGAATCGTTTTTAACCACACAAATCAAAGCATCTGATAGGATAAATATGCATAAATAAAGTCTATCAGGAGCAAGAACAATGGAGCAAATTCTCTCTTTCAATTTGGTCTGACTCATGCCACAATACTTCCTTGGTAGTCATACTTTGAAGTAGGAGGTTTTTAAGAACAGCCAACAGGAACATATTGCAGTACCAGTAAAGATAGATTTTGAAAGTTATCTTAGAGAAAGAGACTGCTGAAAATTTCTTTCTGTCTTATTATTCAGAGAGCCCCTCTGCGGCAATGAGATAATTATCATCTACCATAGAACTTCTTTCCTTAGATGTGTAAGTGCCTCCCTTTAAGATGCAAGTATTAGCTTGGGGTGTAACTCAGGGGTAGGGCAGATGTCTTGCATGAGTATGGCCCTGGGTTCCATCCTGGCACAGCGAGGAAAACAGAAATAAGTCAATACACTAAAACATCAGAGGAAAAATTACTTAGATTTTTAGAAAATTTTTCTTTACTTATACCTTTGACAAGGACAACTAGCAACCAGTTGAGATCAAGATAGTGACACCAAATTGCCATCGATCTTCCCAAATAATGGCTGGGTCTCTGGCAGGCTTGAGCAGACAGAAGTAGATACTTCTGTACTGGTATGGGAGCAGACCGTCTCTGGTACTCACTAATAAATTGCCTGAGCCAAAACACATGGACTTGAAATAATGCAGAGACGTTTCTATTTTGGAGTCAACTATTAGCTGTTTCCTAAGGAACAGCTTCAGCACTGATTGAGTCTTTTTCCATGAGTGTGTAACTGTGTCTGGTAGCAAAATGGGCAGGGTAATTGCCATGCCACACCAGGTTGTAGGTCTGCTTGCATGCTTCATTTTAGAACACCGATGCATCTTACAAGCAAGTGTCAGGCCATCATGGCGTGCTATTTGCAAACATCTCATAGCAGCAGCTGGATTCCATCCCCCTCTGCCAGTGATATTTAGGAGCAGTTTTGGCTTCTGAAAAGAAGTTGGAGCTGGTCCCATACTTAGGCTTTCTGGCAGCATAATGTACAGGGTACATGCACTCAGGGGATAAATTTCGAACAACAGCTTGTCTGGCAGCTTAACATGCTACTGTGTTTTTTTCTTCCATAGGTGATTAAAGCCATTGAAGAAGGCTATAGGCTACCCTCCAATGGATTGCCCAATTGCACTCCACCAGCTGATGCTAGACTGCTGGCAGAAGGAGAGAAGTGACAGGCCCAAATTTGGGCAGATTGTCAATATGTTGGACAAACTCATCCGCAATCCCAACAGCTTGAAGAGAACAGGGACCGAGAGCTCCAGGTCAGACATGCTTACTTAATGGTGATGGATTGACAAGAACATGCATGGTGGCATATGTGAGCGGTGGCTCATTTTCATCCCTACCCTTTTTGTTAGCTCTCTTAACTGGTGGCTTCTTTCTTTATTCATGGAGTACTTAGGAGAAATCTGTTCACCATTTTGAAAAGCCTAATGCCCACGAAACCTCAAATGCTAGTAAGGAGAAAAATACTTTCCAGTTGCAAGAAAGAAATAACCAAATGACTTGGTTTATGATGAGAGCCCTGGGCATTTAGACAAGGGCTGCAATGTACTTTTGGGGCCCGAGCGATAGTACAGTGGGTAGGGAATTTGCCTTGCATGCAGCCAATTTGGGTTCAATCACTGCCATCTATATGGTCCCCTGAGCACCGCCAGAAGTAAGTCCTGAGTATAAAACCAGGAGTAGTCCCTGAGCATTGTCAGCTGTGACCCCAAAAGTAATAATAATAATAAATAATAATAAGTAAAATGTACTTAGCAAAGAAGTTTGGGGTTAGTAGAGGCTCACTGTCTTCCCGTTCATCATCGATTTGCTCGAGCGGGCACCAGTAACATCTCCATATGACCTATCTCATGCAAGTAGAACCCAAGGACACCTGCTTGCTCCAGGAACATAAAGAGCCTCAAACCATTCCATCAGGTCATGGGAATGAGGTCTATAATTGTTACTGGTGTCTGGCATATCAAATACGACACGGGTAGCTTGCCAGGCTCTGCCGTGCAGGTAGCATACTCTACCTATTAGTAGAGGCTAATACTTAAAAAAACAAAGAATGTTGGTTAGTAAGAAGTGAGGGTTAGATGACAGGGCTCTATGTACTGCAATTTTAAGCCTCATGTAAAAAGTCACTTGTACCACACATGTCATCAGGTTTCAGTTCTTGAAGATTTTCTTTTCTGGATATTTCAAGAGTTAAAGGAAACAAGGTTAATGTGAAAACTGATTAGTTGCAAGATGAATGTTTCAAAAACTAAAGTGATAGAGCTGCCTGCAAGTAGTGATACTATGGGAAAGAGAAAATACAGTTGTGCCTCAGTCCAGAAGGAACATAAAGACACTACAAGCCCTATAATGCAATGAGAAATGTTCTGTCTCCACACTGGATTCTACTATGATCTTCTCCAGCTCTTTCGCTGAAGCTGCTAAGAAACCACACATCTATTTTCCATCATGCAAAAGGAACTTGGCACAAATAGCAGGTGTATCGGTCCTCTTTTAGGTGAGCTAGTGCTAAACACTAAAAAAAAAAAAAAAGTGAGCTTTTTATTGGTCAACTCATTTTGAAATAACATTGGGCTGAATTTGCTTTCATGCCTTAAAAAGGAGAAACAACAAAATAAAAACCTTTTATCCGGAAGTTATAAAACCATTTTGGTGTTCCTCTGGCTAGCATGAAGTTTTCAGCTATAATATGGGTTTTGCACAGAACTGCAGAACCAATTGAATTATTGGATACATTTCTCATCACTCAAAATTTTTTCTCACTGATGTTACTTAAATAATTTTACTACTTACAACTTCTCACTGTTAATGGGGTTCAGTAGAACATGCTATGCAATTCAACACAGAATTATGGAAATGTCATGCTATTCCTTAAAGAACAAAAGTCCAGAACAAGCCTGTGAATGCATGTTAAGTTAACTGAAAGCCAGTGAGGTTGTTTTCTTCCTAAGGTCGTCTTGGTCTCTTTAGATACCAAGAATCAATATGTTGCCCTGTAGTTAAAAGTTTATGCAAACAACCAGTCTGTCTAATATACATAATATTGGTGAAAATCTAACACTAAATTAATGTCTAAAATTCCTGTGATAATATTTCTGGTTTACTTAAAACTGCAGGAACAATAAATCTCTGTATTCTTGCTATTCAAAACCTATAGAAAACTTTACTCTGAAAATAGATTTTTTTAAAAAAATAATGGATGTAAAAGTGACCTGGGCAAGTTATCTTACATATAACTGATCAAATTAGTCTTTGTTCAAATACTTATACAAAAAGAAAGTAATGTAAATCAAAATAATTTTGGTTAAAAGTGAAAGAGGGAAAAAGGAATTGGATTGCTTTTGCTAGATAGAAACTTTATCAAGTCATATCAAATTTGAGTTTTACAAGAAAATCACTTATTTCCATTGAAAATCATGATGCTATAATTATGATTTTATTGCCCACGGAAAGCAACCTAATCTCAAAATGAAAGTCAGGTTAAAATGTGAAGATCACACATGTTCTTTGATTGCCAGGGAAAAGATAAACTTTATAAAATATAAGTAGCAGTGCAGCTATTCAGATAACAATGGATAAAATACTTTGTAAATACCCATAAAGTACCCTGTAAAGGGGTCTACTCCGTTATTATTTACTTTCTCACTGAGGAAGATGATCATAATTCTCCTGATACTTTCCTTTGATGATTTATTGTCTGTCAAGTATAATGACGAATGACAGAATTTCTGCCCTCAACTGTAGTCATTCTTCACAGTGACCTAATGCATAGCACCTGGCCTGAGAACTTGCATAAACTAATAAATGCGTTAATAAAAGTGCTTAGAATTTGTTGAAATGATTATTCAGGAGCCCCAGCAAGGAAATAGGAGAAGCACATTCCACAATCCAAACAGTGATCAAAGTGGCTGTTCTTCCTGCCCTCCTGGCACACGTGCTGGTCTGGCCTGGGTTGATTAAAAGGGGATTAACTCCCTGCTGTCCCCAGTTTGTCTGAATGCACTGAGCCTGTCTACAAACCTGGCTGCAAGTATGCTGGACTTGAACTCTTGCTGTTTTCTCTGTTGCGCTCAAGGCTGGCAGCTTGCACACTCACAGTTTTTCTTCCTCATACTTGACTAGGGTTTCCATAGTTGCTGAACTAAAGTCTGCAACATTTGCTGCTGGCAGGGACAGGGTTCCTTTTGCAAAGACCAAACAGGTTGCAGCGATAAGAACTCTTCAAACTTTACCCCAGGGTAGGAGGTTAAAAGGATCTGTTCTGCTCTTGAATCTACTAAGAGAACCTCATGGAACCACATGTGCAGTGGAATTAAGGATAATTCCTTCTTAGTTTTGGGTGGAGGCCAGGGGTGTGACTCAGTTAGTAGAGCCAATGAGTTTGACTCCTAAACCATCTAAATGCAATTCCCAGCACTAGCAGTGTGCCCCATGTACCACAACCAAATGTGTAATCCCTGTATATTTCAACAACGGAGTGATGGTAGCGACTGCTGGAGGGAAAGAGGAAAAAAAGAAAGAAAAAGAAAAGTGAATGTTTTATTCACCTATGTTTGCCACCTTGGAAGATTAGGAACTGAACTACCGAGAAGACAAGATGTTCTTTGCAGATTGTGATTTCATCTGGAGTTTGCTGGGGCGGGTTAGCCTCCCAGTCCTCAGCACTCTGACTCCGAGCCTTGCCTATGTCACTTACGGTTTCCTTCTCGCTGCTCTCTTGCTCCACTTGCAGACCTAACACTGCCTTGTTGGACCCGAGCTCTCCTGAATTCTCTGCCGTGGTATCTGTGGGTGATTGGCTCCATGCCATTAAAATGGATCGCTATAAGGACAACTTCACGGCTGCTGGTTATACCACGCTAGAGGCTGTGGTGCACATGAACCAGGAGTAAGTACTCAGCGATATAACACGAAAGGGTAAATCTAGATTTAATAGTATTTTCCTTTTTTTTTTTTTTGCTTTGAGCTGCATAATCATCCTACTCATTAAATTTAAAAGGAATAGTACACACACGGAATGCCTTTCATTTTGATTGAGTATAATTTTACACAGCCTCTATCAAGCACCTACATTGTTGCATTCAGTGGTTTAATTCAGCATTTTACTACACCTGCCTTGCTGTGCTCTCTTAATTGTGGCTGATAAAAATGTGTATGCATGTAGCCCCCAGAAACTCTCAGCCTCTGTGACTTGCTCTCTCCCTCTTCTTTTTTTCCTCCTGTCTACAGTGACCTGGCTAGAATTGGTATCACCTCTGTGACTCACCAGAATAAGATTTTGAACAGTATCCAGGCGATGAGAACCCAGATGCAACAGATCCATGGCAGAATGGTTCCTGTCTGAGCCAAGACGGACTAAACTCAAAACTCTTGAAATTAGTTTACCTCATCCATGCACTTTAATTGAAGAACTGCACTTTTTTTTTTACTCCGTCTTCGCCCTCTGAAGTGAAAGAAAACAAACAAAATCTGCCAGCGTCGTTCGTACAGATTGCTGACATGGTGGGGGGCTCACAGCGATGATGGCCGCCGTTTGCATCCGACCTGGAAGAAGTTGTTTCTCAGAAGTCCTTCCATCCATCACCCGTTTGTAAGATACATGTACCTATATAAATAGAACACCGCCTCCGAGACGTAACACCATCTTTGCCACCTGACCTGGGCTTCTCTGAGACATCTTGCGATCCTGTCTCCATTTGGAATTATATCGCATTTTGTTTGTGGTATACACGCCAGTCACCCTTCTTTCACTGGAATGAAGATCAGGCCCAGCAACTTTGAGAAAGGATTTGGGGGGTGGATTTGAAAGCTTGGAAGTAAAAACAAACAAACAAAAAAAAAACACACTCCATGGGGAGAAAGAAAGCCACCACCAAGGTGAAAGTCACCATCACGTTCCTCCTCAGTGTTGTTCCTTCAGTACTCAGGTCACCTGTGGAGGACGATGACATGAAGGTCTGAAAAGCAAAGTGGATTTAATAAGAATAATAAATAATAATAATTACCCAGCACCATACCTATGGACAAAGGAGGTCTGTTTCTTCGGGCCTGGCTGTGCCATTTAAGCCTTCTTTAGGGACTCTACAAACTTATCATAACTCCCTTATGGATAGCGGACTGTGACAATCTGGAGTAGGGGATGCTCACGCTCCCTCCTTCAAAGGAACAACGCCAGTTCTACAAGGTAAGTCAGGAGCTGCAGCCAAGGGAGCATTTCCCAATGAAAACTTTACAAACAAAATAAAACTGAGCTTCTTTAAACCCTGAGCAGTAAACATTCTTTTCCTGCCTATCAGTGCTTGCAAGATTTTAGTCAGCTCTTGAGAGAGGACCCCAAAATCAATATGGCTTCCCTGCTGTTCTTCCCAGGCCCTTAGGAGGTCAGTTTTGGAGAATGGAATACAGACTTGATGCTTTCCCTCACACAGGGTTCCCCTTGTTTTTTGGTGTCACTCAGGCTGCAAATATTTCTCGAGAATATTCTGGGTACCAGGTTGCAACTCTAACAGAACGAGGCATATCAATGCCTTTTCCCTTTGGGGGTCAGCCAGGGAGTACTCACCAAGATATCAGTGTACGACTTGGGTCTCACCTTGACTACTTTACTTTCTAAAAGAAATAACCTGCTGAAAACAGCCTTACACCCAGAGGACCTTAGATGCATCTAATTTCACCCTGAAACTTTCCTTCTTGAAACAAATGGATTAAATGGTTTTGTTCATTCCTAAAAGCAAATGGCCTAGCTTTTTTGACTGGACAAATTTTATCTTCTCAAACTCTTCCATTTGTATCACTTAAACAAGAGTTCGACTGATTTTAATGACCTTTTTTTTTCCCCTTTGGTTTTTATTCCAGAAAGCTATTTCTTATAGAGCAAAGAATGTTAAATTCAATGCTGTCAAATCATGACAGTTTAGTAAAAACCTTTTTTGCAATATTAGTTGTAAAAGCTTTTCTGCTTTGAAGAAAAGTGGAGTTTGTTTTTGAACCTACTTCAGCAATTTCTGTTTTAACACCACTTTTGCTGAAATCTAGGAGTTTTGGATATTTGTGTTAAAAGTGAACAATGTATGTTAGTTTTGTGTAACTTTACAAAATATGCATGTTTTCAGCAAATATTCTGTATAGATTTTGTTCATCATCATAATCCAAATAAGATACTAGGATAACCTTATCTTGTATGTATCCAGATAATTGGCTGACATGCATTGAGTAAAGTTTTCTTTTTAATACTCAACAACTTAAGACTTATGGTAATATCCTAAATATTGAGTATACTTAAAACATTTTTCAAATTGAGGGTCAGTCCATGCTAAAATATTTCAGCAAGTTGATATTATATACATGCCAAAATCATTCAACTGTTATCTCTTTAAAGATATAGGGAAGGACGGAAAGAAAAGTAAAATATAAAATCTCATTTTATTCAAAATTTGATTTCCTTCTAAATGCTTGAAATAGAATCCAAGCCAAGGGAAGGACTTAAAAAAAAAGACAAAACAGCTTTCTCTGTGTCTACAGTAATAACCAGTAGCAACAAAAGTCTTCATTCCATTACTGCCATGAAGTTCGGCATTTTAGAGGAAAAATGCAAGGACAAAAGCATATTCTACCATTTCCCAAAATATAGTTTCCCAGACTGGCATCCAGATAGGATTCTCAAGCCAAAATATTGAGAAATTCACTACATGTTATTTTATATCTCAGTTCCTCCATCTGAAAACACGACAGATGAGGACCTTCCAGTAATCACATCTTTCCTAATGCATGAGGTTCTAAGTGTCTATGAAAGATCCTTGGTAGAAAACATCAAACTTTCGAGAAAAGATTGTGCTCTTCCCCCTCACCTCTCCCAGTCCCCCAATTCTTATTCCTCCACTTGTGAATCCATTGCGATGCGCCAGAGTGAGGTGAAATGAAGTTTCTAAACAGATGCCAAAGGACTTGGGAGTAAATTTCTACCTCTACAAAAGGTGGCAGACCCTTCAAATGACTGAAGTATTATTTATCCTTGCAATTAGTATAATTGTTTTAAAATCATAACAAACCAAGATACACAAGGAGGAGACCCTATTGTGAGCAGAGAAATTGGCTGGCAAACTCTTTGATGTCTTTCTGACCACGAGTAGAGAGATTGGTTTGTTTACTTAGTCACAATGGAAGTCACTGCTCTTGCTCCTGGTCCGGCATAAACCACATGCTTTGTCTGGTCTCTGTTCAAGAATTCCCCCTGATAAAAGAGATGCCTGAATTCAAAGCAGACAGGGTTTATTTTTCTCTACACTTATTCTGGCACTTACTGGATACGAGCTTTCACATTTCCATACTTCTCCCTGCAAATATCCAGACAGTTTCACTTACTCACCCTATCCCCAAATTGTCTGCTTAATATTAGAAATATATTTATATTATATTTATATCCATATATTTAGCAAAGAAGGGGTTGGCAGGAAAAAAAAAGTGACACCTTGAAACTTCTCAGCAATTTTCAAGTCACCAAAGAAAATCACCTTTAAAAAATTTCACATGGCAACTCCCTTAAGATTATGTTGACAGGGCCGGAGAGATAGCCCAGCGGGTAGGGCGTTTGCCTTGCACGCAGCCAGCCCATGCCGGCCTGGGTTCGATCCCCAGCATCCCATAAGGTCCCCTGAGCACCGCCAGGAGTTATTCCTGAGTGCAGAGCCAGGAGAAACCCCTTGAGCATTGCCGGGTGTGACCCAAAAAAGCAAAAAAAAAAAAAAAAAAAAAAAGATTATGTTGACATATTCCCATTCTTCTCTTTCATCATAGAAATGCATGCCTATGCAACAAAAATCTCTCCATGTTCAGAGTTCAAAAACAGCCTTTGGTAAACAGTGATTTCTAGAGAAGGATTATTGGGGGAAATATATCAAAGTCTTCTAATGTTTTTTGATCATTGATAATTATCAAATAAAGAGTATTAATGTGTTGTTTTGTAAAGACTTTGTAGTTATAGTTTTACCATGTTTAATTGCTTTGTTTTGTTTTTGAGAGGGGGGGAGGTGTACCAGTTAGTGCTCAGGGATTACTCCTGGCTCTGTGCCCAGGGATTACTCCTGGCAGGCTCAGGGGACCTGTATGTGGTACCAGGGATCAAACTGAATTGACTGCATGTAAGGCAAGCACCCTGTCCACTGTCCTATCACTCTGGCCCACATTTAAAATTTTTAATGGCACCGTTCCTCAAATCGATGTTATCTCTATAAAACATGCACTAATTGTTTTTTAAAAAAATTGTTTTAAAGAAAACGTGCAATCAGTTAAATGAAATAGGTCAATTGTCTGTAAAGGTGCATTTTGGCTTCCATTTTGGTCTCTGACTCTAGTCACTAAACATAGCCATGGAAACTTGATGCGTATTCACGCAGTAACCTGGATAATCTATTGCCACAAAAGGAAGAAGAGAAAACTTGCTTCTTTGGACTTGAGCTTCTTATTTGACAGTCAGGAGCACACTGATTCCACTGACTTGTGTCAGCTCGGCCTTGTTCATTCAGTTTTGAAGCTGTTGGTGTTGGCTATGACCAATTACTGCTTGGGGTGCTATGGAGACCTAAACACCAGGATCTCCCTTGCTGGCATCTCACTCTGCTCATGGTCCATATCACCTCTCTCTGCTTCTACTTAGACGCTTGACTGAAATAAACCTATTTGTGGGAAAGGCTTTCCTCTTCAGTGCCATCCTTCCTTATTTTGGGTTTTTCTTCTTTTTTTTTTTTTTTGGTTTTGTATTTTTCAACCATTAATGTTGAGATCTGGTGATTTATGAAGTTTCCAGAAACGATCTTTTTAAAAAATTTAATATTTTATTATACCACCATGAGGTACACAATTACAAAGATGTTCATGCTTGGTTTTCAGTTATTCAGTGTTCCCGATTTGATCTTTTATTTTTTCTTTTTGGGTCACACCGGCAATGCTCAGGGGTTTCTCCTGGCTCTGCACTCAGGAATTACTCCTGGCGGTGCTTGGGGACCATATGGGATGCCGAGGGATCGAACCCGGCCGGTATGGGCAGGCCACGCACAAGGCAAACGCCCTACCCGCTGGGCTATCGCTCCGGCCCCCCGATTTGATCTTAAGATAGACAATTTCCTTCACTGGGAGGCTTGCCCCCTTTTAACTGAGACTTTGTCAGTAGTACAATCCACCTGTCACCCCCTTCTCCTCTTACACAATAGAACCAAGTCAGCATTTTCCTTGCAAAGAGAGCTTCCCTCAGCATAGCGACAACCCGGCTATCAAGTAGATAGCGGCAATTTGAATCCCAGCTTTGCTACTTCAGAATGGAGATGCCCCACCTGTCTGTCCTTCAGTGTCCTCAGGCATCTCAGGAGGACAAGAATAGTAATGGCCTTGAAGTTGTTATAATTAAACTCTCTCCTAGGTTTTGTTCTTTTTTGTTATAGTTGTCATTTTTCAGCAGAGCAAATTAGTGATTCACGTATTTATCCTGTACTGTTTCTTCTGAACCTAAGCCCCGCCCCTTGTAATCATAATCTTTCTCAGAATATTAGCAAACAGTTTGATGTTTTGTCTCAAGTGTTGTTCATTTTCATCCACAGGGAGTAGATTCTGCTATTGGCCTCACAGCCCTTCGTGTTGACTACAAAGCCCACAGATGAAAACAGAACATGCCCTCCTCAATTCCTTCTGCAACTCGACTCTGCCTGTGTTGGAGCAAAAACACTGATGGAAAGAGACCCAGACCTGAAAGGAATCAAGATGTGACTTCTGATCCTGGTTCCTGGTGAAAGAAAGAGCTGATGTTCACTCCTCAGCACCGTCCTCCAGTTGCACTGAGGAATGCCCCGCCGGCAGCACCATCGCTGCAGCGCCCTTGCTCCCATACTTCTTGTGGTTTTATTTATATGTGTTTCCATAGCTCCTTCCTGAAGGTCACTGCTGCCTCGGTATGGCAGCCAGTGACCAAAGACTACAGGTTTTCCTATGGACGCCAGGTCAGGTGCCACCACAAAGCAAAGCCAGTTCCCATGAGCTGCCTCTGATATGCGTTGCTGAAGTAACATTTTACCCAGGGTGTGCCATTGCCGTGATACAAATATATTTTTTTCCTAGACTAAATATGAGCTGACTATCTCTTTTATGTGTGTATATAGGTGTGAATGAGAGGTGTGTGTGTTTGTGTGTGTGTGTGTGTGTAAACTCATGCTTAGCAACTGCCCGTGAATGTTGTGGATGGAAATTTCTGGTTTGTACCAGTTTCGAGATGAAGAACCACATGAGATAGTGGGTATGGAGAACCCTGCTCATCCCCTTAGAAGGACAACCTGGATGTGTTCAGTGTCCTGTATCTAAAAGTATTCTGTAGCTGCCACACTAACCTTTTAACATGTGTCTCTACAGTTCCAAACAGAGGCATTTCTGCCTTAGTGGTAGAGTGGTTTTCTGTGAATCCATTCAGGTGACAACCCATCATTACAACCACTGATTTTGATTGAACTCATCTGAGTCACCAGTTCCTTGATGGAGAAAGAGAAGGGGATGAAATGTGTCTGGTAACGCCAGTGGAATACAAGTAGCCTTTGTTTTCCTGCATAAATGGACTTGTTGAATGCGAACAAATATATGCAATTCATATACGTGCAGAAATGAGCGTAGATGTGTGTGTCAGCTTTGAGATGATGTATCCTGGGTTAATACTTTGTCTCCCAATGTCACAGAAAAAATACATGCCAGTGACTCTTGAGGTAAGCAGTGTTGGGATTAAATGGCCTCAAGTAATTTCAGGTTCCCAATGGACATGGAAAATTCTCCAGTTAGAAATATGCAGCTAACTCCTTTGGCCCTCAAAAGTACATCAGCCTTGTAGAATCTGAGGTCCGGTGTGTGAAGACTGAATTTGGATATGATATATATATACCAAACTCCAGCCAAGATACTGCCATTTTTCATAATCTGAGTGGCTGCCTTGCTTATTTCAAGATATGGCTACAGGAACTGTGGCCATTTGTATAAGCTATAACATCAAATCAGGGAAAAAAAACCGGGGAAAAGATTCTGAGCCCTATGTTGTTGAATTAAATAGAGAAATTCATCAATAAATATTTATTACATTCTGACAGGGTGTATGGCATTGTATTCTCATAACTATGCCAGAGTGACAAAGTTAATTCACCCCTTTTAGGGGACTTTAATATATTTTTAAAGGGATGTGCCTATGCATTGATGCCTGAAAAATATGTACAAAGGAAAGAGGCTGAATCTCTGAGTGCGTCATCTTTCTCCAGAGGTCAGGGCAGGAGACCAACTTCAGGGACTGTGTCTAGCCCCGAGAGTGAGTGCTAGCCTGTTGAGCTTGCAAAGCTCAGCCATGTACAGACCACCATTGGATAGCTTTTTCTCCTGCTGCACCAAATCAAGTCTCTTCACCATGTGTCCACTGTCCCCAACTTATTTTTAACAATCTAATGAATGAAATGTTCTGGTGTGTTTTTAAGAAATTATTTTCAAGACAGGTTGTACTCACTACACTGCTGGGGTGTGTGTTTCAAGACCTCTTGTATTCAATCTGTGAAGGATATGTGTATTAATCCATACACAATGACAGCCTCAGTATTTGTCTGAAGACACTTAAATTCTAACCCATAAGGAAAGTTCTAGAAGCAATATTTTCACTTAGTTAACATTCTCCAAATAACATCAAGCATTGATACACACTGCAGAGTGCATTTATTTTTTTGTATCACCCAAGTATGTTGGAATATGCAAGGACTGTGGTTAAAATGAGAATGTATAAACATATTATAATTTAGTTCATATGGAAAAGAAATTAACAGAGCATTGCTTGGTTTTTCATACCTGTTTCAGAATTTGAGCTATCTCTTGAGTTAGACATAGATTTTTCTATTTTGTTTTGATTTGTCAAGGTATTTTTCTTCCCTTCATGAACTTTAGGTACACATAACTTATGTCATTTATTTATGGTCTTTTATACCTAGTTTGTAAAATTGTAAAATAGCAAACTAAATGCAAAGAGTTTGCATTTGAAAATAATAAAGTAGTTGCAGTATACAAACCTGGAATCTGTTGCTTCTTTTCACTGATTGGTTTTCACTAAATGCTCTTTACTAACTTGTAGTACTTTGAAATTAATTAATTGTTGACTGTCACTTGTTTAAAACACAAAATCTTAAATTCTACTTAACTATGAAGGATAAAAAGCATTCATAGGGTCAGAAAGAGGAGATAACGGTTAAGGGAGCTGCCTTGCCTGTAAATGTCAAGAGTTTGGTACCCGGCATCATAACTCTTCAGGCATTATCGGGTGCAGCATCCCAAGCCCTTCTGTTGAACTGAGATCAAGGTTCCTTGACAGATAATTGCTGAGTTGCCACAGGCTACCTCCTAAACGCTGCTTGGGAGCTTCCCCCCCTCTTCCCCCACAAAAATTAGATCATCCACTTCTAAGTGGTCTAAGCCCTTGAATAAAGCACATCGGCAAATCTTTCTTAGATTCCAAAGTCTTGTCTACCATGGTAATTAAGATTACGAGCATGGATTAAAATTCAGATCCAGCCACTTGCTGATTATGCAATCCAGGGAAAACTACTTCATTTCCCATTTTACTTATTTGTAAAATGATAGTTATAATGCCAAGACCTTTTAAAAGGACTAAATAGAAAAATATTAATGACTACAATTTTAGTGATGATTACTTTCCTCATGGTAGGATATCATTAAATTATCAATTGACTAAGCTCTTGTTAATTAAAAAGCTGCCTCAAGGCTTATTATAATGTATTTACCAAAGGCCTAAAGAGCATCTGGCTTCAGAGAGTGAGGGTGTGTTCTCATACTTAGTATTACCAGCGATGGGCCTTGAAATGAAAAGAATCTGTTGCATTTGATTAGTTTGTGTTTGTTTCTTACTTAAACATCTCTTTAGGACCAGCCATATTATTATGTAGTGTCATTGATACCATATTTGTGCTGTTCAGAAATTGGTGCTGATGTTTTCTTTCACACTTATTTTTATGAAAGATAGTTGTATTAAGTGACATTCTCCATAGAAATAGAATTAATGGACAATTAAATTTCTTTTTTGGTAAGGAATTAACTTAAAGGATAATAAAGTCTGAGGAATTCCTGACGTGGAATTTGGAGACCCAGGGAAGACAGTGACATAATTCAATTCAAGTTCAGATTCAGACAGACAGAAAGACAGAGATGAGCCTATCACACAATAGTCAGTTGGGAGGGGTAAGGAGGATTCAACATCCAGCCCAATAGACTCAGTCAAAAGGGCGGATTCTTCCTTCTTTGTACTGATCTCTGGTTTAGTTTTTGGGCCATACCTGTGCTCAGGGCTTACTATTGGCTCTGCATTTAGGAAGCACTCCAGGCAGGCTTGGGAGACCATCTAGGCTGCTGGGGGATTCAACCTCAGTTGGCTGCATGCAAAGCAAACACGTTACCTGCTGTACTATCACTACAGCCTCACCTCATGATGTTGTATCTACTATTTCAATATATTGGATTAAAGTCCACTTGTACTAGTGGAGGGGGCTCATTTTACTGAATCAAAACATTCAAATATCTTACTCCAAAATAATATTAAATGTGGATACATTGACACCAATGGAGTTAGCACAGAAGTAACTATCACGTCCAAGTAGAAAATACATTTTCTCTGTATTTTCTAGAATGTGCTGATGTGATGCCAAATTGTTCCACATGATCTAACTCTAAGTTTTAGATAGATTTTAGCATAAATGGAATATGGGATTTTGTCATGCATTAATGTATGTTGCTTCTATAATTAGTGAGCTCGTATTCTTAGTATTTAATACACTATGGGTTATTTCTAGTTCTTATCATAGTCTCATGAAGATCCATTTGATTTGGACTTGGAAATAGTCCAAACAATGACTCAGGATTCCAATCTCCTTCCTGCATAGGGGGTGCTGTGTTCAGCATAAGACATGCAAGACCACTACTCAGGGGTAGAGATATAGGAGATTGTGTTGAAGGTTTTATGGCTGGATTTGAAAAGGGCTTATATTTTTCCTCCCTTATCTCATTGGCTTGAAACCTACTATACAAGTTTTGACCTAACAATTCAGAAATGGTTACTGAGAAATATAATCATCTTGTGTAAGAAAAGGGACTGAAATCTGAACAGCTTTTAGGGCTTTAAGTATAGATTTTCCTTGACTCACTTAAACCCTAATAAATTCATTGTGAACTGAAAATATTATGTCCAACTATTATAAGTTACAAAGGAGCCACACCCCCTTAGAGGTCAGAGAACATTTTCTGTGGAAGCCAGGAATCTTGCACAGATATATCCAGTGGTGATTTCTCAGAGGTACAGCACATCAAGAGCAATGTTCAGACTTGTGACATTTGCATTCCACACTCCGTCAATGCAAACACTTTAGGCATTGAAGTTTTCTTTCCTCATCTAGATCTCCACACTTTTTGAGTCACGGACTTGTGTTTATACAAAAAACTGCATGTTAGTGTTTCAATTCACAAGTTGAAGAAGTGAGAAGGAGGAGGGGTGCACTGAATAAACTAATCCTAAACAAGGATCTAAAGTGTTATTTCTTTACTTCAAATAAAGAAAATGAGGGTTTTTTATACCAGACCAGCTTATCCCAGGGGAAGACCACAAACTCTTCAGGAAACAACCTTTGATTGGAGCCAGAGTGCATGTTTGGGGTATTTTGTGCCCTTGAATGTATCAGAACATTTAAATACTAGCCAGATATCTACTAACCCCTATTTAAATACAATAGCTTACAGATACTCATACTTGTTTTATGAATAGAAATATTAAGTCCTAACTAGTCTCAGATCACTGTGCTATTAATTGCTGGAATTTGGGATTAAAACGCAAGCAGCTGCATTTAAGCTCTGTGCAGTAAAATGTGCAGAGATCAAACCTGAATTGGCCATGGTTATGTGCACAGCAATCATCTTACCTGCTATGGCTATCTGGCTCCTCAATACTCTTCTTATGCACTGGGTGTTTTGTGAGTTAAATTTATAAGCAGACTGTGTACTATTACCATCTGAGTTGTAGTGGGGAAGATATAGGATTTCCTTTCATTGGAATGGAACATAAAGTCACGGACATCACTTCCACACCTTTGATGATGGCCTGTGGCAAAGAGGTGGTAGTCATTAACCAAGTCAAATGAAACATGGTCCAAAAGCAAGAGAAATATTCACTGAAATAGAAAGTAAACATGATATAGCTATAACTTTTTAAGTCAACATATTTCATGTGAACCCTGCTTCAGTTCCTCTTCCTCTTTTATGGTTTCTGTTCTTGGGGCCACACCTGGCAGTGCTAAGGGCGAACCCTTGGCTCTGCACTCAGGGATCACTCCTGGTGGTACTCATGGGACCCTAGGAGATACCAGGGATTGAACCCAGGTCAGCCATGTGCAGAACAAATGCTTTACTTGCTTTACAATCATCTTACCTTCAGTTCCTCTTCCTTGTGACTCTGGTCCAATCACTAACATCTCTGAAACTCAGTTTATTTGGCTTTAACATAGAAGGACTTCCCTCTCGTCAGAACTCCACCCAGCAGACGAGCCTATCACAGCCCGGCTCGCACAGCAGCTTGCGGCCATGTGGTTCATCAATAAATGCTGGAGATCAGAGGTGACTACAAGAGTATGCCACTCGCATGGCAGAGCCTGGCAAGCTACCCGTGTGGTATTTGATATGCCAAATACCAGTAATTATACAACTCATTCCCATAACCTGCTGTAATGGTTTGAGGCTCTTTATGTTCCTGGAGCAAGCAGGTGCCCTTGGGCTCTACTAGCATGAGACAGGACATATGGAGATATTACTGGTGCCCGCTCGAGCAAATCGATGATGAATGGGAAGACAGTGATACAGTGATTAACATAGAAACATTTCCTGCTATGTTGGGATCTTGTGATAATTAGTGTACTCAATTCTATGGAAAGCATAGATTTTGTTTTCTATGGAAAACTAGATGTTTACAAGTACCAATTAAGTCTAGTGAACATGTGAGGATGTCCAAAAATAATAATGAGGACTAAGTATTTAGATAAGAAATTAAATGGAAAAGATGTAGTACAGTATGTACAATGGATGATAGGACTGGAAAAGTAATCCATTATATCCCAATATTGGAACATAATTATATATTTTATTCTAAAACACATTGGAACACTCAAAGCTCTGAGAAGGTCTGAGTAAAGAAGCCCATTTTGACAAATAACCTAAATTCCAGTCTACAATGCATATCCTATATCAAGGAATACTCCAAGTACATCTCTATTCTTGCAGTTATATGAAGCTTTGCTTCATGTATCTACTGGTTCTCAAGGGACTGAAATTCTGGTAGGAAATAGAGTATGTGAGGTGGGGAACATGGGTTTATTAGATTGTCAAAAAAATATGAAAATAAAACATTGACTTCAGAGTGCACTGAGTAGGTATAAAATCATAAACTGAGTAATCTGAGCAAGAATGAAGTCCTGGGCTAACATGTCTGTATTCTTCTAGCCTTAGTCAAGAACCAAATGAATTTTGACAATGAAAAATGCACGGCACACTTAAATCAACAATCTAATTAAGACTTGTGGTGATATTGTGGGCTTTGGCCTCAGTTATTTCACCCTTTCCCTTTGGAGGAAGTGCCTTGAGCCACTGACTTCTTGCTGAATGCATAATAGACCCCTGACATATCTTGTTTCTGGCAATCGCCCTGGACATAATTCTTTGTTTACAGCACTGCTGTAGAAAACTTGATGAATACGTAGGAGAAAATAGAATTAGGACCTAAGGACCCAGTTAAAATCAACTTAGTAGAACATAGGCATTGCTTTGTGTAGAGCTGGAAAAGAAAGCCATGAGAGAAAGTGACTTTAACATACGCTCAGTGAAAGTATATATTATACACATAATATGTAAGAGGCAATTATGGCCTTGTAATCTGCAGTGTATCACTACCTAGCAATCAGATTGACATATTCTAATGAGGCCCATGTTGTTTGTAATCAGACTGGCATCGCTTATTCAGATCTCTATTCCATAAGATGCACTTTTAAATGGCTCAGATTGCACCAGATGCTATAAGAAATAGCATTTCATTTTATTCCATTACCAGCATTTTTCCCTCTTCCAATTAGCATAATTTAAAATCAGCCAGAGGCAAATGTGAGGGGCTGAAAAGTTACACAGAAGTTCAAGAAATACTTGATAGAAAAAAGGCAACAAGATATACATGCACAGCATTTAAAAATATGGACATAAGAACACTGCAATTAGTAGAGTTATTCTTTAAATTGCCCAAAATTTATTCCTGTGACTTGCTGAAATAGTACAATCTCTCAGGGGCTAAGCAGAGTCTTACTACTTATGTATTATCTAGTAGATGGCATAATAAAAACTCCACCTCATTTACCACTTAGTTAAGGTTTAATTAGGTTCATCTTTTTTTCCCCTTCTTCAAAATGTTCAGGAACTTAGATAATCAAAACAAATTCTCATTTGTAAAATGAGATCTGTATTACAAATTGCCTCTTTATAATTTAGGTTCTTGGTGTTAATAAAATATCTAAGTGAGGGTAGGATTCCACCTAACACACTCTTTTCCATAATGTAATCTACTGTAATGCTGGGAAATAGTTATGTTTCAATTTTTTCCCTGTTTGGTCACAATGGGCCATGGTTACTCCTGTTAGTGGTCGGAGGGACTATATAGGATTCTGAAGTCCAAATCTGGCTTGGCCACAAGAGGGGCAAACACCCTCCCCACTGCACTGTCACTCTGGCCCCAGTGATTATTTTCTAAAGAGTGTTTATATGATCTCCATAAGTCCTGTCACAAGAAAGAGTAGCCCAAGGGCATCTTCTTGCTTCAGGGACATGAAGAGCTTCAATCATTTTTCAGGTCATGGAATTGAGGTCATTAATTGTTACTAGTTTTTGGCATATCAAATAAAACACGGGTAGCTTGCCAGGCTCTGCCGTGTAGGTAGTATACTCTCGATAGAAGGCTCTCATCTCGAGCATTTACTGATGAACTGTTTTTCTCTCCAGAGGTGGAGTTCTGAAGCATTATGGACCTCAATTCCATGACCTGAAGAATGGTTTGAGGCTCTTCCTGTCCTTGGAGCAAGCAGATGCCCTTGGGTTACACTTACTTGTGATAGAACTTATGGAGATGTTACTAGTGCCCACTCTAGCAAATCAATGAACAATGGGAAGACACTGATACAGTGATACAGTGACAGTGGGGTTCTGAGGAACAGGACATATGGAGATGTTACTGGTGCCCACTCGAGCAAATCGATGAACAACGGGAAGACAGTGATACAGTAATACAGTTTATATGATAGTGCGGGACAAATTTTGCCATGTTTCGCCTCCCCAGTGTCTTTGCCTTCTCCTTCAAGTTGCATATTCCTCAAGCTATATTTTAGGACCTTTTTCTGGTTGTTCACTCAGTACGCATATCTCTTCCTAACAGCAGCTAACAGATTTTAAGGGATCCATGGTGTCTCCCTAAGTTTATCTGAGTAGGAATTATCTCTATCCTTAACCCTATCCCTGGCTATAGCTACGCTAATGAATCTAAACCATGCAGCTTTTCTTTTTTTAATATTTTATTATACCACCATATATATACAATTACGAAGATGTTCATGTTCAGGTTTCGGTCATACAGTGTTCCAGCACCCATCCCTCCACCAGTGTCCATTTCCCACCACCAATGTCCCAATTCCCTCCCTAGCCTCCCTCTATGGCAGGTTATTTATCTCTTTTCTCTCTCCTTTCTTTGTCTCTCTCCCTCTCTCTCTTCCTTCTCTTATATATTGTGGATTGCAACACATACATTTAGAGGTTATCACGTGTATCCTTTTGTCTATCTTCAATGCTCAGTTCTAGGCTGGTATTATCATTTTTAATGATTATTAGCATACTGTTCCCTTCTCTGTCTTTTTTTTTATATTTTATTATACCACCATGGGAAATACAATTACAACATTGTTCATGTTTGGAGGTTTCGGTCACATAGTGTTTCAGCACCCGCCCTCCACCAGTGCCCATTTACTGCCACCAATGTCCCCAATTCCCTCCTCCCTCCCATAGCCTGCCTCCATGGCAGGTTCTTTATCTCTTTTCTCTCTCCCTCTCTCTCTTTTCCTTCTCTTACATATTGAGGGATTGCAGTACATACACTTAGAGACCATCATGTGCATTTTTTTGCCTGTATTTAATGCTCAGTTCTAGGTAACCATGCAGCTTTTGATATGATAACAGGTTCAGAGATGGTCCAGTCAGAGTGAACCATAAAACTTCTTTTCTCTAGTGTGAGAACCAATCTTGTTTTCTCACTCACACCCTTGCCCCACTTGAATTAAGGGCACCATTTCAGTCTCAGTCATTCTGAGAACAGTGGGGGGAAAGTCAGCCTTGGGGATGAAAGTGCCACATACAAACACAGGGGAAGAGAGACGCATAGAAACAGAGTCAGGTTCAACATTGTGCGGCAACCGTTTGTATCACTCAGCTCGGGAGAGCTGACCATTAAATTCATTAAATTCACAGGAACTTTAGAGCTGTCCCGTTTGAAATTGATCACAGGGAAAACATTTACACCACTCTCTGAGCCCCAATCTGCAAACACTAAAATTTATGTACTGCTTCTTCTTTTTCCTTTCTTCTCTTCCCTTTCTTTCTTGTCCTTCTTCCTCCCCATTCTTCCTCTTCCCTAGAGCTGGTTGTTAAACATTTACTAGCTTTTCACTGGCTGTAACTCTGATTGAACCATGACTGCAGTTTGGCTTGCTTCTAGCACTTTTTATATCAGAGGCCAGAAGTCTCCTTTATTGTTTCAGCCACCTTGACCCATAACTTTGATTACTGTTAACCAAAACCGTGTTCTCCAGAACCTGCAAACTTAACTATGATAGTGAATACTAATGTACACTATAGAGCCTTTCCAAGAACTAATTCACTTTACCTCAAACAAAACATTCATCTCTACAAAGAGACGCTTCTATTATTTCCATTTCACACAAGCTGAAACTAAGACTTAAGGACAAATATCACTTACTCAAGTTTAAAAGAGATCTACTTAAATTTTCCTAATACTCCAAATTTTTCATGCTCTCAGAGTTTACCTTAGGTTGTTTCTTCATTTATAGCCTGGGTCCATCTAGGAAATATGTCTTTATCCCTTAAGAGACTGACTCAGTGTCGCAGAGGTCAGTGTCCTTAGATTCCTGCCCCTGGCCTACCTGTTTTGAGCAATGCAGCTTGCCTATTCTTTATGTCATAGTTCCTCCATTAGCTTGTCTTAAGATCTTAGGAATCTTTAGATTTTTTGTCTCTGTTATGCTGCCTAGATCTATGGCTTGCATGTAGTAGCTGTTTAACCAATGCTGACTCAATTATTTGAATGATTAATGAATGAATCCTTATAATTTTCCCTTGCAACATGGAAGTTCCAAGAAAGAAGAAATATCACGTCAGTTGGGTTAGCTACATATTCCTATAGTAAACCCGTGATTTATTACAAATCTCTCAAAATTCCTTGGACTTTTCATTTCTTCTTCCGTTGTGATGATGCATCACAAGATTCATCATCAAATACTGTCTCTCCAGGTATTAGATGAGAGAATGTGAGTGATGTTAGAAAGACATTTGACCTTCAGATCAATAGATTGTTATACTTGAGTTTTAATTCCATTTAGTGCCTGGGTTATCAGGCAATTTAGAAGCTTTCTTCAAAAATAGAATAAGGATGACAGTTAACATTTAAGTTTGCTGTGTAAAAGGAAATAATTATTAAATAGACAGGTACATAGTAATGGTAAATTAAGATATGGTAACTATCTTATGCCCTACAACCTTAGCTACATTTTATTTTTTGTGTGTACAGCACATACCTAAGATTTAGTATATTCAGAAAAGATGAAATTATGAAATTTACCTGCAAATGGATGGACATGTAGATTATCGTGCTGAGTGAAATTAGTCAGAAGGAAAAGGACAGATATAGAATGATTGCATTCATTAATCCGATATAAATAGATACCAGTGTTTTACTAAGTGTGGGAAATGGTAATGGCAGATTAAAACTCACCATTAAATATACACAAAGAGACTTAAGTGATAAACTCTAAATATCTGCAGGGCTAGTCACGATGTGTAAGAGAAGAGGGAGAGAGATGCAGAGACAGAGAGAGAAAGAGTGGGCCGGAGCGATAGTCCAGTGGGTAGGGCGTTTGCCTTGCATGTGGCTGGCCTATGCCAGCCCGTGTTCGATCCCGGCATCCCATGTGGTCCCCTGAGCACTTCCAAGAGTGATTCCTGAGCAAAGAGCCAGGAGTAACCCCTGAGCATTGTCGGGTGTGACCCAAAAAGCAAAAAAAAAAAAGGGGAGGAAATGGGGCTACCTGCTATTGAGGCAGCCTGGGGGTGGGTGGGAGGGGGTGGGGTACATTGGTGGTGGAAATGGGGCATTGGTGGAAGGATGGGTGCTGGAACAAGAACCAATTATGAACACCTTTGTAATTGTATGTCTCACGGTGGTATAATAAAAAAAATTTAAAAAAGATTTAGCATCTGATATTTAATTACTGAATTTAGATATTGAAAATTATTATTTTATCCATTAAGTCTGTTGAATAAATAACAATGGCCACAATCTTACCATATAACAAGGAAGTTCAGATGCACGTTTTTAAAACTGAAATTCTAGCACTTATAGCTTTGTATTAATCCTATTATTGTTATGGTCGAGCTACTCTCTATGTTTTTAAAATTTGTTTTTATTATACCACCATGAGTTATACAATTACAAAGATGTTAATGTTTGAGTTTCAGTAATAAACTATTCCAGGACCCATCCCTCTACCAGTGCCCATTTCCCACCACCAATTTCCTCTGATTCTCCCCATCCCTAGCCTGCATCTATGGCAGTCACTTTACCTCTTCTCTCTCTCTCTCTCTCTCTCTCTCTCTCTCTCTCTCTCTCTTCTCTCTCCCCTCTTTCTCTCTCCTTCTTTCTCTCCCTCTCTCTCTCTCCGTCTCCCTTCTCTTACACATTGTGGCTTGCAATACATATATTTAGAGGTTATCATGTATATCTTTTTGCCAACATTCAATGCTCAGTTCTAGGCTGGTATTATCATTTCCAATAATTTCTTTACTTTTTTAATTTCTCCCATTTTTTAAACTAGATTGTTGGAGTGTATATGCTAGTGAGATCAGATAAGAAGCGATGTGAACTTTGTTATATTCTGTTTTGGAAGAAATATTTTGAAAAATAAATTTTAAAAAGAACTGGGCAATTTGCCTGGTACTCAAGTTTGGAATCTTTCTATTTCACTTTATTGCTGGTGTAGTGGGGTTGAGGTGGTGGCATGGGAAGAGCTAGAAAATACTTTAAACACTGGGATAGACTCTAGCATAGTACTATGGGTAGGGTGCTTGGCTTGCACACAGCTGACTGGTATTCAGTCCTCCAGCACCCCATACGGTCCCCTGAGCCCCACTAGGAGTGATCCCTGAGCTCAGCCAGGAGTAGATCTCTGAGTGTGGCCCCAAAACCAAAAAAAAATCCCAAACCCCAAACTATGAGATAGATATAACAAGTATTGTTAATCTTTTTTAGGTGTTGCTGTTTTATGAATTTACTTTCTAGAGACATCTTATATTGTGAGAAAATTTTATGTCCTCCTTTGTTACCTAACTTACTTCCAGATCAAGCATTGTTTTTTTTTTTTTTTTTTTTTTTTTTGCTTTTTGGGTCACATCCAGTGATGCTCAAGGATTACTCCTGGCTCTGTACTCAGGAATTACTCCTGGCGGTGCTCAGGGGACCATATGGGGTGCCAGGGATGGAACTAGGGTTGGCTGCATGGAAGGCAAACACCCTACCAGCTGTCCCATCACTCTGGCTCCCGGCAAGCATTATTCTTTTAAAATTTTCATTTTGTCTTTCTGTGGTTCGGGGGAGGTCATGCATACACTCTAACATTGAGCTATACTTCTGGCAGCATTTACTAATTATCTTACTTTGAATTCATCAGCCATTAAATTTATCCCTTATATTTTATATATGTCTAAATGTTAGGTTAATCTCTTAAGACCTTATGTGTTTGTAGGGAGCTTTTCTCTTTTACTCACTCACAGCTTAATCTACTTACATTTCTTAAGCCAAGGTTCATTCTAATGAGATATCTCCTCTATGTAATCACTGATAAAGGGTGTGGCAGTTACAGAGTCACCTTGACTCTGAATAACTTCTGACTTATTATACATCTACTAAGACTTCTATGTTGTCTAGATTGGGCACAGCTCCTCTTTATACCCACTGCACCCAGTGTGGGACAGTTAGAATTTACCAGGAGACTACCACCCCTGGCTACAGTTGAGACTATCTTTAAGATTATAGGAAGGATCATACTAGTTTGTGTAGGGAGACTCACACACACACACAACACACACACACACACACACACACGACAGAGCTGTTACCTGCTCTTCCTGTGCCCAGCAGATCACGAGGTGTCCGAGAGGGATGGTGGGTTCTAGCCCTGGTCCGTCACCCCAGCAAAGCCTACTTAAGAAGCCAGAGGAACCCCCACACCATGAGAGCCGCCATTTTCCACATCCAGACTCCCCTCTGCTCAGAGCTCCACCCAGCAGGAGAGCTGATCACAGCCCAGCTCACGCGCCATAAAGTGGCCGTGCAGTTCATCAATAAATGCTCTAGTTTTGAGGTGACTACCAGAGAATCCAACCCACACGGCAGAGCCTGACAAGCTACTCATGCCATATTTGACATGCCAAATAACAGTAACAATTATAGACCTCATTCCCATGACTTGATGGAATGGTTTGAGGCTCTTTATGTTCCTGGAGTGGGCAGATGCTCTTGGGCTATCTCGCATGTAACAGGACATATTGAGGTGTTACTGGTGCCCGCTCAAGCAAATCGATGATCTACAGGAAGACAGTGATACAGTGAACTCTTGTCCACGAAAGGTATTATTAAAGATTGAATAAGCACAAGTTTGGGAAAGAGCCTATTGACTTACAAATGTCATGACTGAGCTATCAGGTCAGATTTTGATGAATGGTGATTTTTGATGTGGTTGGCAGGTTAAGCACAGTGCCTTATCCTATAAGGAGACATTTTTAGAATTGGCCATGAACTTGTCCTTTGACTGGTGGGAAGGATACATTTCTTCTGTGGCCACAGTCAGGGAAGAAAGTTTGTTCCTGAATGTGTAACCTGGAAGTATTAGGAATATTATAAGTGGTGAGAGTTAGTGGACACCTTCCTGAGTAGCAGCCGGGAGTTACTGAGGAGCTCTGAGGTAGCCTTTAACCAGGTAAGATGATAAGAGTGGCCAGTTATCTTCTCACAACAGATCCTCAGTTAACTTGGGAAAACGTTAGTCACCAACTCCTTTCCTTCTTGTGATGTGGAGAGACACACTGAAGTGTGTTCCTGGTAAGACCAAGGAATAGCACTGGGGGCCTGCAGGGAAAAATAGTAGCCCATGAAGGGCTTAATTCCAACTACAAGTTATAACTATTACTACACATATTTTATAGTTAGAACTGTAATAAGATAGGTTAAGCACTTGCCTGAGTTTTAACTTTTTTTAAAATGATGAAATTGAGATTTGTAACATATTAGAATGCACCGAGGGATGATGCTCTTCCTTTTTATAGTTCTGTATGTCTGGAAGAAGTGAATGAAAATTGTGTAAGGGGCGCCTCTGTATGGACCATTTCTTGTGGTATCTCCATAAATCAGACCAGTAAGAATATTGATTTCCATTGCTTCAGTGTTGGGGGAATCTAAGTTGCCCATCATTACTATTATCTGTTTGAATGTCTTGATGGAGGAGTAAGATGTAGGAGAAATTTGTGTTTTCATAAGAACCAGTAACATTTCACATCTTAAGTAAGACTTAATTCTCTGGTCGATGGCCTGAAATTGATTTTCTCCCAGCTGTAGACCAATGTGATAGAAAATCTACTTAGTGTAATAGGCACTTTCTGTTTGATGTTTTTATAAAAGAATACAGAAGAATTTAGAAAATACTAGATCTAGTCTGAACACTGCCACAAGAATCTTTGTGAGCTGTAACATGTCACAAATGATGCCATTTTTAAACCCAAATCTTCAGTTTCTTAGTACTACTATATTTCAACTTTAGAATTCAATATGTGCTTATATTTCTTGGTTCCTAGTTATGAGTCTCTGGAGGCAGGAATGTTTATCTAAAGACCTAGATTTAGCAGCTGTATGCTGGGATCTCCATAGCAGTGCTGAAAATTTAAGTAGCACCATGCTAGTTGTTATGTGGCTTGTTTTCTGTAACAACCCAATGGGTCCAGTTACCTTCACTGATCTAACCATCCTTTCTTCCCAGTGGAACTCTGTAATTCCTGAGTCAAAACATTTCATCATTCATTCTTTTTTGAAAGACTTAAAAATATATGCACATTTACAAAAAAATAAAAAAAACAGGGGATATAGTAAACCAAAAAACATTGGGGAAGGGAGGCTGATTGAGAGAGAGAGAATAAATGGCCAATCAATATCGGGCGGGCCGGGTGGGGCGAGACTGGCCAATCAATATCAATAAGATATCGCAGGAAATGTAACAAATTACTAACAATAGATAGTCTTCTGTGCCTTGTCTTTTTGTTCCTTTTTTTCCTCCTTGGTATTTCCTACTCTTCTTCCTTTGCATCGAAGCACCAAAGGCAACACGTTTTTATTCTCAGTCTATTCCTGATTCTTCTACCCAGAATTTCTGATATACTGCAGAGCTCTGAATTGTTAGATATCATTCATCAAGAAATTAGATTTTAGCACTCTGAGAAGGGAAACACATTGAAAGCAGAAACTTTTAAAAATATTTTTCCATTACTAAGTGAACTCAAAGTGCTTCCTTTATTCATTTTTCTATTCAAACGTGAACAAAATGCACTGCGATGTTTGGAATGGTAAAGAAAATGAAGCACTAAGAATGCAGGCTGTTTTACTGATCCATAGCCAGTGTTCCCTGCAAAAGGTAATCTAATAATCCTTTATTCCATTCAAGGATTTTAGGAGCTTGTACATCTCTAGACATTTTAAATGATTTACCCAGTGACCCGTCAAGCCCTACAGATCCAAGTATTGTTATTATTCTTGCTTGAGGCAAATCTGGTGGGAATGGTGTCCAGTGTGATGGTGGATGCCTCCATATCTCCTGCTGGTGTGCGATTTTCTTTATATAAGTCAGCTCCATTGTTCAGAAAGATTCCTCCAAACATAAGCCCATGGCTTTGGGTTTTTCTTCTTCTGACTGACATGAGTAACTTTTAGAATGCTCTGAAGTTCTTTGAGGATCGATTACTATTCTTGACAGAGTTTTGTATACTTGATTGCTTTGAAGCCCACTTATCTTCCTTAGCTGATTGAAGACGTTGCTGATGTGCTTTTTTTAATTAGTTTGTGAAGTGGGTGGAGTTGGAGCAAAGTCAATTTCATCTTGCTGAAATCCAATCAATGCCAGTTGACTGGAATGACTTTAGTTTATTTAGCTGATTGACCCTGGACTTCTTCTGAAGTTGTTTTCTCTTATTTTCAATTTTGGTGATTAAAAAATGATTTAATTACAGAAGTTGCTTAATGGGTTGGCATGGAAATCGACTCTACTTTCCCCCCTTATGTAATCTCACTGACACACACACACAAAGTTATGGTGAATTCAATAAGATTTTGTTGCCCCGAACTATAACGGAGACAACACGTTTGCTCTTTTGACTTCCATTTCGGTTGTTGTGGAGGCAAGTATTTAAACAAAAGAGTGCCCAACACTTTGCAAAAAAATATTTACATTGTACTGACTTTGGTTGTGATCTACTTAAAGGTTTTTATGGTGCCTCATTTTGCAAATCCTTTCACTGGTTAAACTTTTCTTATTGAAGTACTGAGTAGAAAAATAGTGGTTCCCAATTATTTGGAGAAGAATTATTGTGACTGCCTGCCTGGGCATCAAGCTGAAATGCTTACAAAACCATTTCAGATCCCAAACAACACCAACTAAATTTTGTTTCTGTCAAAATAATAGAGACAAATGGTTCCAAAGCAGAAATGCTGCTAGTAAACATTTTCATCAGAATCAAACACTGTGGCTATTAAAATTCATCCAAATTAAATGTTTATTTCTGAAACAAATGCTTTCTTTGTAAAATATTTGCTCACAAAGATACCACTAACCCTGCAGGGTGAGTTCACTCAAGTGAGTCATGAGAGCTTAATTGAACACAGAAAACTTTAGTATACTTTTCTCTATAAAAGAGAAGTTAAGCCGGCAATTGTAAGATGGTAGAGACATTTTTTGTTTTGAAGTTCTGCCTTAAGTGCTTTTATAAAAAGAAATTCTACAAACTGAGTCATCGGGCTCAAAGGCAGGTTTGACTTAGTGAACTGTACCAAGGACCTGATTGACTTTTGAGGCTGGATTCAGATTCTTGCTCCCTTTGGTTGTGTCTTGGAAGGTCTAAAGAGAACACAGGCCATGGAAAACATTGGAATGGATTAATTGCTATCTACCTACCTGAGTTAGTAAGAGGAATGATTTTAAAACTAACGAAGAGGTTGTAAGTCGGTTGTTGCCACATAAAAACAGCATAAAACATCATAAAATTTCATACATGGTCTCATATATGCTATGAGTTATCATAATTTATGCATGAATAAACTCATATGCATGTGTAAAATCTCATACACACTAATATACTATTGGGAAAAACAAGTTTTATACCAAGTTTAAGATCAAACTTAGGGAAGCATATTTCCCCTTCCAGGAAGTCAAAAGTTGAACCTAGTAGAGCTATATTCATTAATCAATCTCTTGCTTACAGTGGCCAGATTTCTTATAAGATGTTGAAGAAATGGAGTATGTGTGTACTTGCACTGAGCTAGCTTCGCATGTCTGTATACCCCTGGGACATCTAAGACCTAGCTGGGGAAACTCAAAAGGAGATTAATTTCTGAACAAGCAGGAGAAATGGTACAGATTAATTTGTATTCATTGCCTTTGGTTATTGTTCCATAAATATTTTATTTTTCAAAAAAATATGTAAGATTGGGTCTGTTTAGATCACTGAAACAAAAGCCCCAAATGAGATTTGTATTAATATTGTGATCATATTTAAAAGACATAAATAAAATTATTTAGAGACTTATAATTAGATGGATATATGAACATATCTGCGTCTGGTTCGGTGGCAGATGATCTCTGTCTGATGGTGACCAGGCCAGATGATGTCCGTCATGTCCCTGTTCAGGCGCCGGATGTATGGGAAGCGCTGGGGTCCCCAACAGTACCAGGAAGTGAGTTCACTTCTACCTCCAAGCCGGCGGGAATGGATGAAAACTCAGGAATCCGATGCAGTTTTAAAAGGGCTTACTATCACAGGTTCCAATATATAATCCAAGAGCAGGGAAAACCTCCGGACTCTGGGTTCCCAGCTAGGCCCCAGCCACATGTAGGGCAAGATGGCTGCCACCACGTGTTGAGGCCCAACAGAGAATGGAGAGGACGGAGAAGCAAAACGCCAAGAGAAACCAAAAAGGCAAAAGGGGAAAAAAGGAGCTTCTTTCTTCTTGCAGCTTATTTTATACCCTGAAGGAACGGTTTGAGGCTCTTCATATACCTAAAGCAACCGGATGCCATTGGGCTACATTGGCACGTGGTAGGGTCCAATGGAAATGTTACTGGCGCTCGCTCAAGCAAATTGATGAATAACGGATTCAAGTGATCAAGTGATCAAGTGATCAAGTGATCAAATGATGAACATATAGTGACCATTTAAATCAATAAGCAAATAAACCAATAATTGAAAAACTCATAAAAACAATTCGAAGGTATGCAGCATTTATTTTTAAATCTCAACTTATGCTAAAAAGATATAAAACTTTGATTGTTCTTTGTGAATCAGTTCACATTTCTGCCTCTTTCTTGCTGGGCCACCCTTTCCTTACTAACACATGTATTTGCCCATTGCCACATCCATTGAATACAAGCACCAACATGAGATTTGTGTGACAGAGACTACTGACTTTACATCAGTGAATTTTTTTTCTTCCCGTTTACACACCTAAATTATACTATGAAAATTTCTTGCAGGTAGTTGTATTTATGTGACTGGATTCTAGTCAGTGGAGAGTGAGTCAGAAGTAATTTCATCATTCCCCAGACTACTCCTAAAATCCTCCCACATTTGTTCCTCTTTTCCTTTCCCTATGCAGGGTTTGATGTCGTTGGTGTTATCACCATTAGAAGCCGCATATTGAATATGGTAGAGTGATAAAATGGAAGGAAGCTAGATTTTTCAGTTACTCTCTAGAGAACTCTCTACTAATCTGGACTTTATAGGGATGAGAAATAGATTCTTTCCATACATTTTTTAAACATTACCACCACAGGAATTTTAATTTTTCTCTATGCACCACAATTTTCTCATCTGTAAAATTATGTAGTGGTTCTAAAGTATGTACTCAAATACTTTAGTGCTCTTATTTTTATATGGTGGAGTATTTTCCTCCTTCTAACAAAGACTTGTTTAAAATAGAAGTGGAAGTGGGTCATTTCCAAGACCAAAGCATAAAAGGCATTGTAGTTTCCTGCTTATCCTCACTCTTAGATCCTTTCCTCTGAGGGAAACTAGTCATTGTATTTTTACTAACCTGGGAGAGGGGCACATGTTTGAGGAACCGAAGACCACTGCCAACAGTCATATGATCAAGCCACTATAAAGGCAGGTGTTCTATCTCCAGTCAAGTCTTCTTATGACCATGGATGTGGCTGCTATCTTGACTTCAACTTCATTAACTTTTGAGTCAACAAAGTTTCCAGTCCAGAAAGAGCAATCTCTTGGGCCTGAGAGACAGAGAGTGGGTAAGACACTTGGCTTGCATGAAGCTGACCTGTGTTCAGTCTTCAGCATAGCAGCAGCCAGTAGTGATGCCTGAGCACAGATAGAAGTAATCACTGAGAAAAGCTTAGCACCGCCTCCAAACAAAACAAAAGCAACAAACAACTCCTACCTTCCCCTAGACAGTAATATCTGATATTGTCTAATTTAGATTCACAGAAACTGTGTTATCCATGAAATCTGAGCCAAAGGAAATGTGAAATGCCTTGGGTAGCATAAAGACCTAGTTCACGCCAGGAGGGGGCGGGGAAGGGGGGGAACCGGGGGGGTGGGGGGGGGAGAGGAGGCACGGGGGGACGGGGCTGGAACAATACAAAAAAATCCTTTTTTTTTTTTTTTTTGTAAAAAAGACACATTAGTTCATAGACTGGAAATTCTGATATTGAAGATCATTAACATGGTATATATGTTATGTATGAACTTGAGAGAGGTGTTCAGAGAGTACAATGCTGAAAATCAAGGTGGCAGAAGTAATAGAGCTGTGGGTATGGGACAGATATTTCGATTATGATCATACAAGTTGAGCACTAAGCTCAAGGGAAAGAAAAATTGCTGGAAGAGGCTAGAGTGATGGATTATTTTGTTTGATGTTGAAACTGCCAATAGAGCTGAAAGACACAAAATAATATTGGCTAGAAAGGCAGTGAGCTGCAAGGTCACATTTCCAAAGAATACAACATTCTAATTGAGCACTTGTTGAAGGAGTCCAAGAACATATAGCTAGCTGATGGCACTGCTTGATATATGTGACTCAAAGGAGATTGTATGCTTGAAGAGAGAGGGATGAAAAAATGCAGAAGTTGTCAGAGGAGCAAGGAAGATAATCTCTTTGTTGGCATATAGAGGAGGTCGGGCAAATTCTGGTAGCTAAAGAGGGCAGGTGAGGAGACTGTGGTGTCAAACAATGGCTCATTTCCAGTGTAAGAAAGAAGGGAACTGACCCAGCTGGAGGAACTGTTGTTGGTAAAGGAATTTGACTGAAAATAAACTAACTTCCAGATGAAAGAATGGAAGGTTTTAGAGACAGAGATGTGAGAGGCTGGACCATATTGGCAAATTGCAGGGCTACAGAAAGATATAAACCCACTTGATGATGGAAATTTGGAAGTCCCAACCTTCTGAAATTGACTGACGTAAGTAGTTTTCAGCATGGTGGGATGGACTCTGGTGATGTTTCCAGAAATTTCTTATATTTGTTTACTTATAACCTTTCTTCAGAAATATTCTTGGTCAATTCATATGGATAAGTTGGATGCATGCCTGAGAGGTTGTAGGTGCAGCTTCCTGAACAGCCGCCAAAGTGGGAATGGGTTGCCAGGTGATGGGGTTACTGTTCAAACAAAGGGGAACCAACTGTCATCTCAAACTCTGCAAGTTTTTCTTAAATACTCATTTTCTTATCACTGCCAGTCTATGATATTCATATCCACAGGGGTAGTTCTAGGTTCCAAATGGTGATGAGTCAGAGTGATGAGAGTACAGTGGGTGGGTACTTGCTTGCCTTGCACTCACTTGAGTCAGGTTCAATCCCCAACACCCACATAGTACTTGGTTCCCGTCAGGAGTGATCCCTCTCTGAGCACAGAGCCCAGAGTAAGGCCTGAGCACTGCAAGGTGTGGCCGCAATGCCCTTCTCTCTCCTCCAAATGGCGAAGTCGATAAAATATTATCACACCTCAGCTCCCACATGCCATGGGAGGAAAAATTGAGTGTCAGCATTAAATGCTGTGTGCTTAACTTCTTTTTCTTTTCTCTTAAATTTGTTTCGAAAGCTAAAGTCATTTTGCCCTGAAAGAGTTTGATTACAATTAACCACAAGAGAGTGGATTGAACTTTTTGAAGGGCTTCTGGAATTCAGGTAGCGCTTCTTTGACTCTGTCAGCAAAGGGCATTCGGGAGCTGAGCACAGGAAGGGCAGTTGGGAAGTCAGACACCTTCCCTCTCTCAGGAGCACCACAGGCTTGGCAGAGGCCTCATTCTCACACTCTGTGCTTCCTAATCTAGAGGGCTGCTCCAGAGTGCCTTGCAGAATAAATAATTGATGGTTGCAAAGCATAAAACCCAAGTGTTATGGAAACAGAAAAGCAACAATAAAGGAACTCTCCTGATTGCTCAACTCCAGTGCTTGGCAGAGTGGCCTGGAAACGTGATTCCACTCAGGCTACACACAGCCTGGTCAGGCTGAGAAGAGAGTTAACCTTTCCCAGTGCTCAACTCTAGCTTGACCCTTTGGTTACCTCCATGATATCATTCATCCTTCTTTATCCCGTCTCCATCAAGAGAAAAATAGCTATGATTAAAAGCAATCCTATTGGTGTGCTTTATTCATTCATGTCAATATGTCATCTAGCCATGACCACTGTTGTGTACATGATCCATTTGGGCACAGTACTTGACCTGGTTACAAAGATGCAGGGGTCCCAGTGGGAGCCTGAACTGTGCGAATGGTCTGTCTTGTGCCCTTACATCTGGGTAAGGGAAGCCGTGGGGCAGGATCTTGAGGAGTTCTTCTCACTAGAGCCTGAGAAACCTTGGAACCAGAGGAGGCCAGGAAGCAGACGAACCGTGAAGGTGAAACAAGGGCTTTTATCTTGTGTCTCTTACAGGCATGCTGCCTATGACAATAAGTAATGTGCATTTTTTAAATTTTGTATTTCATTATTACATACAACAGATTTCTGTGCCTATATTCTGTAATGTGGATTCAAAGAGTGGTCTCAATACATTATCATGGCTTAGAGATCTCTGCTTTCAACAGTCGCTTCACATTTGACATCAACAAATTAACACTTTTTAATGGGCCCCAATTTAAATTTATTTTAGTAATTTATTTTCATGTCAATCACAATCATTTTCTTCATACATACTTTAAAATATTTTTAGAGATTTGAAGGTAAATGAACTTACTTAAATTCAGTAAAATTGTTACAGTATGACTTAAAATTTGCATCTAACAACTAAAACTGGTAAGTTTGACCATATTTCATTGCATTGAATTTCAAAGAGAGGTGCCAGAGCAAGAGCACAGCAGGGAGGAAGTTTTCCACGCATATGGCCAATTGGGTTTGAGTCCCAGCATCCCATATAGTCTCCTGAGCATCACCAAGAGTAATTTCTGTGTGCAGAGCCAGGAGTAAGCCCTGAACATTATCATCTATGACCCAAAAAAGCAATACACACACACACACACACACACACACACACACACACATATATGTATATACATATATCCTCAAAGTCCATATGGAATGACAGAGCTGACATAACTCAAATTTTGTCTTTTTTCTCTTTGTCAGCAACATGCTGTCCTTATTTTGTACTTATCGTTTAAAGACAGGAGTGTGCAGTGGTTGGGAAACTAGAGACACAGACTGTTCCCAAAGTGAGTTGGACTGATTTCAAAGGACTCCATCAAATAAGTGATGTTGCTGCATCTGTGTGTTTGGAGACTGTGTCATAGGGGCTTGCCCCAATCTAATGTTCACATAGAAATACCAGGTTAACTTAGGTTAAATGAAGAAGGTTGCTCATTTGAAGCCTGCATATTATTGTTCATTGTCACTGCTTTGTTATCAACATTATTAAAATGCAGCAACGATTGCAGGAGTCGTTTAGAACTTACATCAATTGAAGACGGTTTTCAGGGAGGTGTAGTTCAGCACTGTCAGACTTACTCGTGCACAGACCGTGAAATGTTGTATTTGTTCCTTTATAATTTTCTGCTAATAATGTACCCCTCTGTCGGGCGCTCCCGGGGGGTCCCCCGACAGTGCCGGGAAGTGAGTTCCCTTCTACCTCCGAAGCAGACCGAGGGAATGGATGAACACTCAGGAGTCCGATGCGGTTTTAAAAGACTTTACTTATCACATGTTTAGGGCATACAAATCAGCAAAAAGGAAAAACCCGATGCTTAGGATTCCAGGCTAGAACCCCAGCCACGTGTAGGCCAAGATGGCGACCACCACGTGTGAAACTTCCAAGGGGAATAAACGCTCACAAGGCGAGATCCCACCGGGAAGAAGAAGCCCGGGAGAGCGGAAACCGGCTAGTTTATACCCCCAGCAACTCAGACCTTCCTCCCATTGTTATGGAAAGCAGGGGAGGGTCCAATGCCCCTCCCCTGCATCTCACCTAGGGCCTTTACTGTGCTAATGTTTTGAGCCGGAATGCCTTTGAAATGTAGAGAAGGGGGTTTCTGAGATGGCATATCACTGTACCAAAGATCAACACCAATGCCAGTTAAATATTTCTCCAAGCCTTCACAAGTCTCCTCTACTTTATTGTAGTTTTATATTTTATCAGGGAGCCATGCTTGTTTGTTTGGAAGCAAACAGCATTTCTCTCTGGTCTAATTACTTAGGTGTCCTTACGTGGCCAGGCTAATATGCTGGTAAGATCTAGCTAGTCCCACGATGATTGTGATAGCATGGGAGAATATTTATGCCAGCTAGTACAGCATACATGGTCAGATAAACTGCCACATTTAGACTACCCCCTTATCTACGGAGTGATTTTCGGGAGGCAATCCAGAGCAGATGCAGCGGCCCTTAGGAGTCCCTGCAACACCCCTCTATTGATTGCCTTTGATAGATTCCTTTCATTCTTTCACTATTTCAACTTGGTGACTATGTGGAGAAGTCCTTGAATAAATCAAAACACAGAGAAAGAGGACACTCCCCTCCCTCTCGTTCATAAACCACTGCTTGCTTTTGGTAGTATTGCAGATGTGCTGGAGGTGTTAACGATGGTGTGCTTTGGGAAAGGCAGACATATCTGCAGACCTCACTTAGAAGGGCCATCTCTGATGCCCACCAGATAAAGTGGCATTGCTGAACATTCCCAGACATGCTGCACAGTTAAAATAAATTCCTTTATTTGGCAGCTACAGCAAAATAAGAATCTGTGTCAGGGTTCAGGATAACAACCTGACTACTTATATATAACCAAAGATGAGCAAATCAGAGAGAACTTCTAGCCTCAGAGAATATACAAACTAAGTAGGCAAAAATCAAGGTAAATGGCATCACTGTATCACTTTCTTCCCATATATCATTGATTTGCTTGAGCGGGCACCAGCAATATCTCAATACGCCCTGTCACATGCAAGATAGCCCACGGGCTTCATCCTGCTCCAGGAACATAAAGAGCCTCAAACCATTCCATCAGGTTATGAGAATGAGGTCTATAATTGCTATTGGTGTTTGGCATGTCAAATACGACATGGGTAGCTTGCCAGGCTCTGCTCTAGTGTTGCAGGACACCTAAAAGCCTAGGCCTTTGCATCTGCCCTGAATTGCCTCCTGCAGGTCACTTCATAGATAGGGGGATAGTCTGAATGTGGCAGTCTTATCTGACCATATATTCTGTACTGGCTGGTATAAATATTCTCTCATGCTACCACAAGCATCGTGGGACTAGCTAGATCTTACCAGCATATTTGCCTGGCCACATTGGATCTCTAAGTAATTAGACCAGAGAGAAATGCTGTTTGCCTCCAGGAAAGCAAGCATGGCTCCCTGATAACTCAAAGGCAACTAAAATACAAAACTACTGTGAAGTACGTGAGACTCTTGTGAAGGCTTGGAGAAATATTTAACTGGCATTAGTATTAGTCTTTGGTACAGAGACATGCCATCTCAGAAACCCCCTTTTCTACGCTATAAAGGCAATTCCAGGCAGATCTTGGCTCAAGATATTAGGTGAGGTGCTGGGAGAAATTACCTGAGGGCATTTGATCCTTCCTGCCAGGGAAGTTACATTTAGCTTATAGCTTCTCCCAGCTCTGCTAGGAGGCTTTGAATTAGCTTTGGGTCCTTGTAAACAACCAGATGGTCTCCTGAAGTTGCTACATTCTATGGAGCTATTTTCCTGTTTTCATCTGGGGAGTTTGGGGGGGATTCCTAGCTATAAAATAAGCTGCAAGAAGAAAGAAGCCCCCCCTCTCTCTCTCTCTCTCTCTCTCTCTCTCTCTTCTCTCTCTCTTTCTCTCTCTCTGTCTCTGTCTCTCTCTCTCTCTCTCTCTCTCTCTTCCCCCTTTTGCCATTTCGGCTTCCCTTGGTGTTTTGCTTCTCCGTCCTCTCCATTCTCTGTTGGGCCTCAACACGTGGTGGCAGCCATCTTGGCCTACACCTGGCTGGGGCCTAGCTGGGAACCCAGAGCTCGGAGGTTTTCCCTGCTCTTGGATTGTATATTGGATCCTGTGATAGTAAAGCCCTTTTAAAACTGCATCGGATTCCTGAGTCTTCATCCATTCCTGCCTGCTTCGGAGGTAGAAGGGAACTTCGCTTCCCGACACTGTTGGGGACCCTGGCGGCGCTCCTGACATCTGGCGTCCCGGATGGGCACCCCTGCACTCTAGTAGTCACCTCAAAATTCGAGCAAATATTGATGAACCGCACGGCCGCAGAGCAGCTGCACAAGCTGGGCTGTGATCAGCTCTTCTGCTGGGTGGAGCTCTGAGGAGAGGGGAGTCCAGATGTGGAAAATGGCGGACCTCATGGTGTGGGGGTTCCTCTGGCTTCTTGCGAGGCTCTGCTGGGGTGGCGGGCCAGTGCTAGAATCTGCCATCTCTCCCGGATGCCTCGTGATCAGCTGGGCTCAGGGAGAGCAAGTAGCAGCTCTGCCCGTGTGTGTGAGTCTCTGCATTTGACATTACATAAATGTCATAATACAGTGTAAAATCATTTACTGTAAAAGGTGTCTAATGAGCAGAGTTTTGGCAAGCTACTGAAATATTTAAGAAAGTTTCCTGGGAGAAACAACACCGGAAATACTTTGTAAGTCTTGGAACTAGTCACCTACTATTGACTTTGCCCTACAGGACTTCAGATAAAGCTCTTGTTTGCAAGATATTTCGGATATACTCATCATCCTACTTTTATTGTCATTGCAGTTCAAAAGAGGGTAGGCATCGTTATCACCTTCCTCTGACCACTGGGAAGACATTCAATCTTTTTTTTTAGGAGCCTGTTTGTCTAAAATCACAACATACACACACAGGCAGACAGACAGACCGACAGACAGACAGACAGACAGAGGGGAGAGAGAGAGAGAGAGAAAGAGAGAGAGAGAGAGTTTGCAAACATTCTTATTCTGGAGTCAGGACATAATGACACTCATCTAAAAAACAAATACAGGAAAATGTTTAGATCTATGATCTGTGTTCACTGGATACACTGTCTCTGTGTTCCCTTCTTCCGCCCCAACCCCTCTCTACCAGGTGTGTACAGAACAGGCTTTGCTTGGCTCTGACAATCTGCTAGTGTTCAGCTGAGCTGTGACTGGTGGAAACAAAAAGATGATCACATCAAACACTCTCATGGGAAACGGTACGATTCAGGCTTCATGTTTGACTTCCATCTCTTCACCTTTTATCAGCTCTGAGATCTCTTTCGTGGTCTGTAACTTGTGATAGCTAAAGATCCAGGTTTCTCAGTTGTTCTAAAGATTAAGTGCAAGCCAGTGATAGTACATCCAGCACACAGTAGGTGTTTCTTCCTGTGCCACTCAGACAGGTGTTCAAGTTAACTAAGCCAGATAGCACACAACTCTCTTTGAAAGAAAATTTAGCTGGCATTCAAGTTGCTTCTTCCACAGTGACATATTTTGAATCCTAAGTAAAAGACCCCAGGATTGCTATTTATTTTAAACAACAAACACCTGTCATTGCTCAAATTAGAAACACTTGAAGAACCAAGCTACAAAATATTTATAAATTCACAAATGTGTTTTAATTGCCGTGAAGGAAAATGAATTCAGCTGTAGTTCTTTACTTTATGAAAAAGATGTCTTCGTTCTTTTCTCCCCATCTTAATTACAACTGTTGAATATTGGATTTGCACAGCTAATTCCACAGTATGCTGGATCAAGGGAAAATTGAAGACTTGGGGTAGAAAGATGAAGCTATGTAAGATATGCTTTCATGCACAATAGTCCCTAAAGGTCTCAAATGAAAGGATCAGAGAGATAGTATGGTGGATATGGTGCATACTTTGCATGCAGTCGAACTGAGTTCAATCCCCAGCACCCCACATGATCCCCAAGCCCCAACAGGAGTAATACCTGAGTGCAGAGACAGGAATAAGCCCTGAGTTCTGCTTGGTGTAGTCCCAAAACAAAACAAAATAAAAGAGTGTAGATGACTGGGAGTCAGAGAGATAGTATAGTGGGCAGGGTGGTTGTCTTGTATAAGAAATGGACCCAGGTTCTGGGCTGGAGCGATAGCCCAGCGGGTAGGGCGTTTGCCTTGCACGGCCGGCCTGTGTCGGCCTGGGTTCGATCCCGGCATCCCATATGGTCCCCGAGCACGCCAGGAGTGATTCCTGAGTGCAGGCCAGGAATAACCCTGAGCATCGCTGGTGTGACCCAAAAAGCAAAAAAAAAAAAAAAAAAATAGACCCAGGTTCAACTTGGCACCCCATAAGACCCTCCAAGCCCTGCCAGAAGGTATTTCTGAGCACCACTGGGCACTGTCCCCCCTGCACACACACAGTTCAGATGAGGTTGACACAGACTGTTTTGTTTATAGCTCAGTCTCTTCATTATTCTCAGATATTAAATAAAGTTTATTAGCTAATTTTTGGGGTGAATTTTCTTTTAAATTTGATCATGTAGATCTGAATGTGACCATGTATTTATTCATTGTGCTTTTTCTTCTTCCTAGAGTCCAGGGGAAAATAGTAGTGGTTTCATTAAAAATAATGAATAATGCAATTCTGGTTCCACTTTTTAGAAATGATATGTCTGACCCAGTTTCCTACTAGACATTTATTTAAGCAATGAGTTGAGAGTGTAATGGTCTAGAGTCGCATCAATCTTTAGTGGGAAGCTTTTATTTTAATAATTTATTAATTTTCAGATCCTAAATATGTTTTTTCATCCTTTATTGAGGTATTGTGACTTACAATAATACTGTTACTGACAATTTCATGCATACATCCTTTCAACACCACACCCACAACCAGTGTACCCACTTCCCTCCAGTAGTGTCCCAAAGTATCCCTCCCACCATAGCTCATATCCTTGGTGAAAGGGTTTTAAACCAAAGAACTCTCAGTTTAAAGTCAACTTGCCTTGAGCATTGCTGAGTGTGCCCAAAACCGAGAGACTCACAGACATGGGGCAGAGCTGCTACCGGCTCTCCCTGTGCCCAGCTACTCCACGAAACACCCGGGAGAGATGGCGGGTTCTAGCCCTGGCCCGCCACCCCAGCAGAGCCTCGCAACAGGCCAGATGACCCCCCACTCCATGAGGGCCGCCATTTTCCACATTAGGACTTCCCTCTCATCAGAACTCCACCCAGCAGAAGAGCCTATCATAGCCCAGATCATCGACACCCACCCTGCAGCAGTCTTTATCAAGTCCGGCCCAGGTATGCTGATCCAGAGACTCACAGACATGGGGCAGAGCTGCTATTGGCTCTCCCTGTGCCCAACTGCTCACGATGCACTGGGGAGGGATAGCGGGTTCTAGCCCTAGCCTGCCACCACAGCAGAGCCTCACAACAAGCCAGATGACCCCTGACTCCATGAGGGCTGCCATTTTCCATATCTGGACTTCCCTCTCATCAGAACTCCACCCAACAGACAAGCCTATCACAGCCAGGCTCGTGTGGCCGCTTGTAGCCGCGCAGTTCATCAATAAATGCTGGATTTAGAGGTGACTACAAGAGTATGCCACCTGCACGGCAGAGCCTGGCAAGCTACCCGTGTCGTATTTGATATGCCAAATACCAGTAACAATTATAGACCTCATTCCCATGACCTAATATAATGGTTTGAGACTCTTTATGTTCCTGGAGCAAGCAGATGCCCTTGGGCTCTACTAGCTTGAGACAGGACATATGGAGATGTTACTGGTGCCCGATCAAGCAAATTGATGATGAACCGGAATACAGTGATACAGTGCATGTTTGGTGTTAATTTTTTTCAATTAGTTGAGGGACAACTCCAAAAGCTGGAGTTAATGCTTAGCATTCAGCAGCCCCAAATTTAGTTCTCCATACTACATGATCTCTGAACACCACCAGAAGTAAACCCCAAGTACCAAGAGCACACGCCTCCCCAAGCCAAATTAATTTTTCAATTGGGAGATTTCACATCTAATACAGATTTTTGCTTTCTCTTGACAAAGATGGAATACCAAATGAATGGTCATGCTGCCCCTCCCCAGGGCACTGATCTGAGTACAGTTGTTAATTTGGCAGCAGCACCTAGGAACTATTTGGAAATGCAAATTAATAGGCCTTTATATATCAACTGGAGCAGAAATTCTGGGGAGGACTAGAAACTACATGGACTCAAGTCTGATTTGAATCACCAGCAGGCATTCTGCTCCACACCATGCACCAAATATGAGAGCTTGGCCCCAGAGAGCACAGTGGACAGGAGTTCTTTGAAGAAGTGTCATCCCACTGGTTTTGGAAGTTATGGTTTGTGCTAGATGTTATTGGGGACATGGTGCTTATACAAATACTTGGCAATCTCTGGTGTTCTTCGTACTTGCTTGTTTATCTCTTTTGAGGCCATAATTTGCAGTGTTCTGGAGTCCCTTTCAGAGGCACTGGGAGTCATGTGGTACAGGGATTATGCTCAGGGCTCCTGCATACAAATCATCACCTCCAGGTCTTTGAGATCTCTTTCTCCACTTTCCAAATCAAATGCCCAAACCAATCCCTGTGCCCAACAAGTTTTATGGATGAATGACTTGTACAGTTACACAGTGTCCATTCTCTAAAGTATTCCTAGTTTGGTACCATGTTTTGCTATTCTGTCTTAATATTCTCTTTTATTTTATTTAACTGTGATGTTTAAGTGAAATATTATAAAACAATGAAAACGCAGGGGATATATGGGAGCAGAGTAGTCAGATCAGTTGGTAGCAGATGGGCACTGAAAAGAGACAGAGAGATAGAGATGGATGGATGGATGGATGGATGGATGGATGGATGGATGGATGGATGGATGGATGGATGGATGGATGAATGGATGGAGGATGGATGGATGGATGGAGGATGGATGGGTGGATGCATGCCTGGATGCATGGGTGGATGCATGGATGCATGGATGCATGGATGGATAGAGAGAGAAAGAGATGCAGAGACAGAGACAGAGAAAAAGAGAAGGTTGAGAATACTGACTTGAGAATAGTGCAGGTATCTATGTTGGGGAAGACAGTCCAGGACACACAGAACCCCTCAGGGAATGATGGGGTACAAAAAGACCAATTTTATTTATGCAACAAGGATAAAAAATATTGCTACCCCATCAGTAAACAGCTGTTCCTACAATGTTTTATGCATGGACATTTCAATAAACCATGCTAAGGAGTTATCAGAATTTGTTAACATTTGTTAGACTCTTCATGTTTGAACACTACTGCAACATTTCAAAGCAAATATCCATCCATTTAGAGTTATAAATTCAAATTAAAGAATCTCATTCAATGGAAAAGAATATTGTTTTTTTTAATGAAGCAATGATTACAAATGAAGAATAAGATAACAATTTTAAGAGTAATGTTTTGTTTTAAGTGAAGGTTCAGTGAATATTCAGTGAGCAGACAGGCATTTGAATTAAATGCAAGTCAAAAAGCTGTTTTGGCTCTCTTGTATGACCTCCACAAACATAGAATGCCCAAACCATAACATAGCATTGTATAAATTTACACTGAGAATTATTAAATTCAGACTTTTTTAAAGTTTATATTGTTACTTGTGTATTATAGACACCCTATTACTTATATAGAAAAAACTGATGTCTATGAAAACTAAACTTTGAGAAAAGTGTCTTCTCTAAACTCCTTAGCTCTAAATGTGAATAAATTTTATATCACAAAATAACTTATTTAATATAGTCACAATCTAAAGATTTCTCTTTATGATTATGGGAACACTTATATCAGCATAAAAATTCTTCTCAAAGTTAAAAATTATTCGAAAATGATTTGCCATGTTTCACTTGCCCAAGTGGTTGGTTTCAATTATATTGATTGAAAATGAAGATGCTAGGGACTGGAGAGCTAGTATAGGAGTTCAAGCACTCATCTTGCATGCAGCCTCTTTTACTGCATTCCTGGCTCAATCCTTTGCAACACATGGCCCCTGAGCATCACTGGAAGTTTAAAAAAATTATCCTAAAACCATGATTTACCAAGTAGCTTAAAATGCAGTTAGAGTGCTGAGGCCATGATACTGAACTTGTCCTGAGACTATAAATTGGGTCTCCAGGAGAGCATTCAGAGCTTCCAGATGGAGAGAGCAGTAGCACCAGGTGTCTGGGTCAAAAGGTCAGTGCCTGGGCCATGGGGGGCCCTGGTGCCCGGCCAGGACAGAGAAGCCACAAGGCCTGATGCCAGAGCCCGAGGGCTAGCACCAAGGCCACGGGGCCATAGGACTACAGGGCAACAAGACCAAACAGAGAAACAAAGAACTAGAGATAAGGACACAGAGAAGCAGAGGCAAAAGGACAAAACTGTGAAACTTAACAGAAATAGGGACATACATAAACAGAGGAGTTGAGAGAAAAGAGGCCCTGAAGAGAAAAGCCCTGAAGAGAAAAGACCTAAGAAAAGAGGTTCTGAAAGGAGAGGTCCTGGGAGAGCTCCTGAAAGGCGATGCCGTGAACAAAGACATGCAGAAGAGAGAGGCCATGAAGAGAGGAGCCTTCACAGACGCCCTGAAGAGAGCCGCCTAAGGTAGAAACTGCCGGGAGAGAGCCAGAGGTCTCTGGAGAGAGTTCTTACAGTGAGCAGAGACATAAAGCAGAAGTAGCAGAAGATGGATTAAAAAGCAACCTTTAGGAACCCCTGGTCTTGTTCTTTCATTGCTGGACAAGTCAGGGGAATGGTCATAGGCCCCGACACAGGCCAGGGTCACCAATAGATTGTGAGTATTGTCAGGGGCCCTATTAGGCCACACCATCGGCTGTCATGGTTACCCCCAACCCGACTACTGTTATTGCAGTGGAGCTCTCTTGGTGTCCCTAGGGCCCGGAGCATTGGGAGCCCCTTAGGGGTCCTCCCCTCCCCCTTCCTTTTGTCACTTGTGTCATTTGTATCACTTGTCTTCCAATTGTTCATCGATTTGCTCAAGGGCACCAGTAAAATCTTCATTCATTGGGAATGAGGTCCATTATTGGTACTGTTTTTGGCAAATCAAATACACCATGGATAGCTTGCCAGGCTCTGCTATGCCTTTTTATTTATAAGCCCTAACAAATAAACTTGCCTAAAAAAGTATAAATTTGATTTATCTAATGCATCAATATACAATTATGATCAGAATAACCTTATGATAAATGAAGATTCTATAATATTAATAGCACGTAGCATTATGGATTACTTTTTTTCTCTACAGAGATCCCATGATCTGTTATAGAAAATTCTCTGTAATCGTTCTCTATGACAATATTATATGAATTTCAATAAAGAATTCAGTTTAAAAATCAATCTTTTTTTAAGTTTATATTGTTACTTGTGTATTATAGACACCCTATTACTTTACATAGAGTAACACTATTTTTTTAAAGGTCAAAGCTTATATTTTTAAGCATCTTAAGTAGCATTTTCTCTCTACATTTTGTGTATAAGGTTCTGTAATTTTGTTTTGCTCAGATCCCACCAGTTCTCACACATTAATTTTGCAATTTGTCTAGCCCATAATATTAGAGGTGGCCACCTTCAGGAGCAGAAAGGTACACAAAACAACAAATGAAGTTAGAAGACCTAATTTCAAAATGCCTTTCTAGAAATCATGGGATACACTGTAAGATAATATGTGTGTGTTCAATATCTTTACAGCAAACGTGGTTTTTATTTAGCACACAGTTAAAGATCACATAAGAAAGAGACCTCAAAAACAAAATTATTGCAGAAAATACTGGATCTATGATATAGAGAAAATTATAAAGAGAATTTGGGGACAAGGGGAAATCTGCAAATAAAATTATTAGACATCGTTAGTGAGTCAACTATTTGATTCATCATGACAACTGCATTAATGTCGTAAAGGAAATTGTCCTACTATTAAGAACTGTATTGCATTTTGAGCAGTAAATACTCTTAAAAAGGTTAAACAAGGGAGGTAGAAAAAAGTTTTAAGAGCATATAAATGTGATCAAGTGTTACTAGTTAGTTTAGTAAATCAAGCTCAGAAGTGTGCAGGAATTAATAGTATTTTAGGTTTGTGAGAGTTTGAATTATTTTTTCAGATAAAAGGGACTGGAGGGCATAGCAGGTAGGGTCTGGTTTCTTTTCACGCGGCCACTCAGGTTTGATCCCGGCATCCCCTATGGTCCACCAAGAGCTGTCAGGATTAGTTCCTGAGTGCAGAGTCAGAAATAACCCCTGACTACTGCTGGATGTGACACAAAAAAGAAAAAATAAATTGAAGAAAATAAACTGATGTAGGAGACTCGGAGAATTGGCATTTATTTACACTTAGGTAATTGTAGCAAGGATGGCTTTAATTTCTAATAATCCAGTATATATTTACTTAAGGTTTGTATGTTCCTTTGCTTTTAAATGGTGCTTTGAAAGTGAGCAGAAATGCCCATCTGTGATGCAATATTATATTGCCCAATGGATAAATGTTCAGCATTGGGTGGAGTACAGAGTTTTGAAAATGAATCAGTCACTTCTCTTTTGTTTGCCTTGCACATTGATGCCTAGTTGCACCCAAAATTTCAATCAAAATTTCAGTATGGAGGAGAGAAGCAGGAGTAATGTGAAGGTACTTAATTAGCGACTACTTCCCTGGTAGTCTGGCCATCATGCTGGGTGATGCTGATACAATTTGAGGACCCTCCCAAATGATAAGAATATAAACTTCGGACTAAAGATAAACATTGATTTAGGAGGGCATAAGAAGTGAGAGCAAGAAACTTGAGTTTCTTTGTCTGCATGAGAAATCTGCCTCTAGTGTTTATTCTTTGTTATTTCCCAGTAACAAAGGACACAAAAAGTAGGAATGAGTCTTGTCTTGATTTTATTACAGTCATTGCATTATTTACTATATTCTTGTTTCTCCTGGGCTCCTCCCATGAGAGTTTTTTTGTTTCCTTTCTTTACAAAGGGAGAAAAAAAACATTTGCTTCTACATCAAAAGAGGAAGAGAAGCTCTACATCTATAGACTAATATTGTGAAATAGAAAAATTCCAGGAGAATTGTTGTAGCTTTTCCATTCAAAGTTACATAAAATGCTACAAGTCTAACACTGTCACCAAACTCTGAGCATAGGACCTGGGCCAGCCTCCAGCAACAGCTCACAAGTACATAAAGAAAGCTTTGCTAATCCTTCCAATCATCTGAGATGGAAATGATTCCTATTTGGTAGTTGAGAACATTTCCTCCGAGTTCAACCAGACACTTGTACAAGAGCCAGATAAGAGTTTTCTGTCCCAGTCTAACCAAGTGACATACTTTCAAGATGAGACATACTAAGGACGACTCCATGAATTTTAGAGATCTGGTGCCTGCTTTGACTCCAATAAAAGAGAAGAAATGCAGAGCAGTTGCATGTTGAAATGGAAAATGTCTAGAGCAAGAAGGAAGTAAGAAGAAACTCAGTGTGACTAGCTGACTGCTAACAACATCAGTGTTTCCCACTTAGCTTTTGTGAACTCTGCAGAATACCAAAAGGGAAAACAAGAGAAGAGTGTTTGTCATGAACAGAAAAATGCATCTGTTGATGTACGTTTCTTTTCACCCCCTAATTTGCAGACTTAAATCATTGAATTTCTGTCATTTCTTAGTTCTTTTCCCTAATTAAATTATTTTTTTCCTCATATCAATCACACTAAGCTTACCATGATGCATTAGAGACAGAAACATTTTTTGAGCAACTCATTTTGGTGTGGTTTTATAAGACCCTTATTGCCAAGGCAATCCACTTTTCTCCATCTCATCTTCTTCATCTCTCCCTTTCTTTCTCTTCAAGAAACTTACACACATAAATAAATAGACTTTATATTTAGCTTATAAATGAATACATGCGCGGTCAGATGTTCTTCTGTTTGCAAAAAAAGAAAATCATATGGAAAACGTATGCTCTCTCCCCTGCTTTGTATAAACTCCAAATTGGGGTCAATCAGCCTGACTTGATTTGGTATCAATCCCCAGAAATGTGGCTGGCAAAGTTTAATAGCTTTCAGGGACCAGCTAAAAAGGGACAATCAATGGTGGATACAAACCAGTTAATCTTTTGAAGGCAGCATCTGAGAGCACTTGGTAAAATCAGGCAACCCTTGAGGGGCACTCACCTCTGTTCTCATTAGGTCTTTCTTTCCAGCATGAAAGGCCTCTGCATCATTTAGTGACACTACCCATGGACAAGTTCTCCATGGTACACAAAACAGATATGCTTTCCTTATAGTTCTGGCAAGCAAGTTTTGTCTGTCATTATAAAGACAAGTTTATTGATACTGAGACAAGCTGAGTTCTCACTTCTACCTGGGTTGGAATGCCTGCAGCTGGTGTTCTCTGGAAGCATGAAATCAGAGTAGATACTCACGTAGACCTGATTCTTTGCTGTTAAACCCTCCTTCCAATAACCTCAGATATAGATTTATAGTAAGCTTACCCAGTTTTCTAGGATTATTTTTATAATCCTAGCAGTGAGGGATAGTCACCAATGAGAAAATACCATGATTCAAGGTAAACTTTGTTTTACTTAATTTTGCAAGATAAGTTTAATTTTACTCCAGTTCCATGTTTCTTAGGAGTAGAGGATGAATTCCTTTTGGATTCTCTCTTTAAGCCCCATTTAGGATGGGCTGAAGCTCCTTGAAGACCATATGTCTGTGTGTCTTTATTATAACTAAACTCTTAGAAATCTGGGCCAGACCCTCGCCATCCACCAAAACTGAGGCCACTCAGGAACTCTTTGGAGGAGGGTGGATATATATTTCATCTGTGTAGAAATCTTTTGTGAGTCAGAAGTTTCATCTCAAGTTGATAGAAACATTTTGGCTATACCAAGGTGAGAGTAAGGACAAATTGTTCAGCACCCGTTCATTGAAACTGATAGTAAATGCTTATTATCCAGCACTGTGTGGCCTTTAGTCACAACTAGAATTGCAACTATTTGCAATGCAGCAGTACTTAACAACATACACAGATACAAATTACGTTGAAACTATGGATTTTACATGAATTTAGTTTCTTCCTAGCAATGTGAGCCATAATTTGTCACGCATTTTGTCAATGAGCCAACAGAAAGAAAATTGTCTTTATATATGTTGGAAGGCCTAATCCGGTCACCAACAACCTCGACAGAAGGAACAGCCAGCAGACCTAGATGCTAAATCTGTCTGAAAACCTAATCCAATAGTAGTCAACAACCTCAACAAAAGGGAACAGCAAGCAAACGTAGATATGAAATGACGAGTCCAAGAAGAGGTGGACGGCAACATACAAATAAACAGTGACTAATTAATGCTATGTGATTTATAGTGTGCCACCTACTGAGTTGAGGTTATGAAATAAGGGCAAGGGAAGTTAAAAGGATGAACTCAATAACCTCAAAGGACAAGACGGTTTTTCATTTAGGAAAGCCATTTTTTTTTCTTATTGATTGTGCGTCTGTGTTCACAATAGTGCTAATAGTGCTTTCTGGTGCTCATAGATCCAACATCATACCCATCACTAGTGCATCCACCTCCCTCTCCCAAGGACCTGCAACAGCCTGGCACCCTCCAACTTTTCCACCTCCAACTCAATTGTGTGGATCAGTTCTCTATTATGCTGCCTTTGGATCTTTGTTTCTACTTTGATGTGTATCTTTACATCCTACCTATGAGAGGAAGTTAACTTTTTGTTGACAAACTACTTGGAGATAATATACAAGTACTGGGAGTTGAGTACAGTCAGAAGAACTGCATTATGAATCTTGACTTGCAACTGTCTGGATTTGTGCTTCAGATGTAACAAATTCTCAAGAGATGGGAGGCGTTAACAGCAAAAAAGAAATGTGCCATTAGATTGCTGGTAAAAAAACTATATATTGCTCTGTAGAGTTCTCTCTTACTTCTGCATTTATGGAACTAGATATTGAGATTCAGAAAGGAGTCTAAGGACATGTATGTGGAAAGTTATCAGTTTCTGAACCCGTGTTTCCAAATCTTTTAGAATCAGATCATTTAGACATGCCAATTCTTAGCACAATTGAAAAGACAAATGTCTATTCACATATCAATGTGAATAGACACATTTTAAGTCAATAACTTTCTGTGAATGTCTACTTACCCAGATTTTCTTCTATTCACCCCCCCCCCCCCCCCCCCCCCCCCCCCCCCCCCCCCCCCCCCCTATTCGTTGTTTCCATGGCTATTTTTGACCATAGTTTTATAAAGTAAATGCACATATGGGATTGTATAAGACAAGGAAAAGGAGAGATACATGATGAGGAGGGGTGGCATAATTCTTTGCAACACTTCTTATACTTAAAATTCAGATTTTGACCATAGGAACATAATGAGAAGTGCTAGTACTTTCCAAAAATTAATCATAAAGATAATTTGTAGTTAAAATAGTGAAAATGACCGACCTGATGCTATCAGAGCTTTCTAAAATATGGTCAATTAAAAACATACAAGTTAGATAACTAGACGCCAATAGCCAATGTGAGTTGGTCAGGACAATTTGGTACTTGTTAGGGTATCTCCTCTTATGAAATCAGGAATGTGATGCCTGTTCTAGATAGGAGATGAGCTATTTTATATCTAGGGAGAGCTGTCTGTAATGTCCTTCTCACAGTAGTATCCTATTATTTACATGTATTTTCTATTTTTCAAAAGTAAAGTTGCCGTGCTACCTGCAAAACTGCAAGATTACCTTTATATCCAGACTCTTTGGAAAGATAATGCTAACATACTTCTTATTAGATGATAATATATTAATTAGCTTTCTTAATTTTTAATCAGATTGGCAGATTCATTGAGAAAATGTACAGTAACTGAGTTAATGATATTGATGGAATCATTGCATGGGGGGGAAACTAGCTCTGCCCAATATTGCTTTGAAATTAACAATAGCGTTATCTGACTCTCTGATCTTTTGTTGTTGCTATTGTGTTTTTTTTAGTAAATTGCTAATCAAGTGCATGTAATTAGGCAGTAATCAATAAAGTTGAGATGATTCAAAGATTGATCCGCAAATAATTATTTATTTTATTTCTTCAAGGTACATAAAGTTAAAAATCAAGGGTGCATGAAAGCTTAATAACGGTAGCAGCTCAGGAGAATTTCTCCTGGAAATTGTTTTCTGAACCTTAATAAAAAAAAGTGAACTTAATTATGTGTGAATAAACTTACTACTAAGGGTTTATTCACATAATTCCCAGTACTTTCAACTCCACAATCATGTCTACAAAAGCTGAGCACTTACAGCTATTTTAAATGTCTACATCCAGTATTTCACTGTCTCCTTTTTTCCCCACTAATAGCTCTTTTCCCTAAGAGCTTATATTTACTTGATTTTCTAACAAGGAAAAATAAAATAGAATGGAGAAAATGTTGCAGGAAATAAAAGGGTAAGATCGAATTCAACCAGCAGGTACTCACTGAGTAACAACTATGGGCAAGACTATTAAATTCTAAATTCTAAGATGCAATTTGGGGCTAATCATCTCATCATCAACTTCATTTTATTTTTACTTTTTCTGGCTTTGTAACCCATCCATCAGTGCTCAGGGTCTATTCACGACTCTGTTATCAAGAGTAATTTCTAGTAGTGCTTAGGGGAGCATGAGTGGTGTTGGGAATTGAACAGGGGCCAGTGGCATGCAAGGCAAGGTCTTTTCCCTCTACTATTTCTCTGACCCTTTTGATGACTCTAGTTTATATCATTATTGGGTCACTGTCTGAGAAATTTTGCATTTTAGCAGCTTTTTTTTACCATCTCCATCAAGAAAAAAATAGCCTTGAGATAATTCTTTCAGCCAATTCAAGGATGTAGCAGAATGTTTGCTGAAATGTAGCTTGAGTTGCTGCTTCCCCATCTGTGAGAAGTGGTTGAAAGGCTTTACGGACACATGTTCCACTGAACATCAGTTCACTAATGAACTGGGAAACAAAAAGTTTACACTGAAAGTATTAGTGAGAAAAAATATTTTAAACTTCACTGTCCATCTGTTAAATATAGGCATAAATATTACAAAATTGTTCAACTATAATTTGACAAAGAAATATAGTAAATATGTAATTATAAATGACAGAAAAACTGAAGGACTGAACTATTATCTAATCTAGAAACGACAAGAATATAAAGTAAGGGAATAGAGACAAGAGTCATAAAATAGTTCAAAGATTTTGGATCAAGATTATCTCAAGAGCCTCCAAATTAGTCTCCTTCCTTTTTTTACTCTACAAATTAGCCAGTTATACTTCTTGTCAATTACCTTTTGATTTGTATGTTGCTAGTGCATACTAATTTGTATGTTGTTTACTCAGAGGTTTCAACCTTAGAGTAAGATGTAAACACTCTATAACACTGCCTGCTTTTTCTCAGACATCAATTTTCCATACTCATCTCTCTCCACTGTTGAATAAATCTCGTGTATTCCTATAACTTTATCTGCAATAGTGCTGCCCAAATGGGCTGCTCCAAAGCTCTTTTTTCAAGAATGCATAACCAAGGAACTGGATCGAGAGGTGAGATTTACTCAATTCTTCTTTGGACCCTCAGTAACTCCCTCATTTCACTCAACTCTCTGTCCTCTTTGCCTTGACAGTTTTCAGGATTAAAACCTTACATGAAAATTCCCAATTATATACTCTCATTATATTACCACTGTTAATTAGCTTAAAGAAGGTTTATCCTCAAGTGATTATGTGGAGGAAAATTTGGTTTTCTAATGTTTGGCTATATGCGTAACTCTATTATAGTATAATTGTCAACAAATATGGAGATGTTCTTGTTAGGAATCTTCCTTTGATGGCATACTAGTATATATATATATATTATATCATTTAGGCACATTATATGACTGGGACAATTAGGTTTGCTCCTTAAAAAGCATCACACACACACACACACACACACACCTGAGTCAACATGGCTGATCCCTGGTAAATAGGGATGTTTTTCCAAAGTGGGTGATTCACTCTCTATTATCAACTTACTCATCAGTGTGATTGAAACAATTGAATGTGTTCCTCATGAAATAGGAGTCCTTCTTAAATAGGAATCATATACAGTTACCTTAAAAATAACAAGAATGGGGAAAGGAAAGAGGAGGTGTATAATCTTTTTGGGAATAGTATCTGTAGTATTTAGAACACAGTAGTCCCTAGAATATAGATTTTTTAGTAAGAGTATAAAATATCAATTCATAAGAATTTTTTTTGTGGAGGAGGATGACTAGACACTATTTCACCCATTAGAACATCTTTTTAAAATTCACCATGTTAAACACAGAATATATTGAATACACGAATCCACTGATGTTCTCATACATTGCTCTTGGGAATGCAAAATTCCCCCAGTTACTTTGAAAACATTTCGCACAATTTAGAGATACACTTACCATATGGTTTGGCATCCCATTCTTCGGTATTTGCCCAAGTGAAATGAAAACATACGTTCATACAAAAACCTGAACCTGAATGTTTACAGCCTTTCTGTTCATCATCACCCAAAACTGGAAAAAGCCAACTGTCTTTCATCAGGGGATGAGGACACACTCTGCTGGTTCATCTACATAATGAAAAACTAGTCATCAATAAAAAGGGATGAACCGTTGACATGTGGAAAAGGTTCACTGGATCTCAAAGATACTGAGTAGAGTGGTAGAAGGCAATGTACATTGCATGCATGGTTCTTGCATCTGAAAATCCTCCACCCCCCATTTCACACTGTTTGATGATTAAAAATTACATTTTATTCTTTCAATCTTGCTTCAACCCCAGGCACATGGCTCCTGTGAAACACTACAATTGACCACTAAGTACAGAGCCAGCAGTAAATCTGAGCACCGCTGGGTTTGACCCCCAAACTAAAACCAAACAGACAATGAAACAAAAGAATAATGGAAGGCATGTAAAACAGGAGGGAAAAATATAGGCAGGAAAAGAAAGCCCACTAGGATTGTTCTTTAGAACATTAAGTTCAGGGGCTGAGGAGACAAGAGTATTATCTTGCATGTGACTAAGCCTAGTTGGATCTTTGATCACAGGATCCACATGGTCTTTTGACTGCTGCCAGGCTCAGCCCAAGGTGCAGAGTCAGGGAAAGTCACCAAGCACCGCTGTGGGGTGTGGCCCCAAAGTCTCCCAGAAACAACAGCAAAAGAGCATAAAGCAAATTTTTAGACAAGAAACCCATGCCAAAGGGGTTGCTTTATAAAGTCACAAAGAAGTTACAGAAAAACTTGATTCTTCCAGATTAACTGCTAGGAGCTAATGAGTTTATTTTTAAAATTTGAGAAAAACCAGTTTTCTAATGTACAAAATGGGGAATTACATGAAGAGTTTATGTTTTTATTATGATCAAAACCACAGAAAAGCCACATTTTTCCCATTCCATATTCACTGCTTGAAAGAGCTTTGCTAAATAAAATGTGTATCTGTAAGAAATATTTCCTGAGGAAATTTTGAAGTTTAAAGAAACATATAATCTATGGAAATGACATTAGCTCATTAAAAAAACCCATTAACTTCTTTAGTAGAAAAGTTCCTTTTCTATCTTTTATGGACGTAAAGTTGGCTGCAATTGACAGAGAACAAAGCAACAAAGGTGATCTTCATTCCCTTCTTTTCTTTTTAGCTGCTTTTGACTTTAATTCTTGAGAATTTATGGGTTTAATCAGCAATCAAGAGACACAGCATTATTGCTTACATGTCAAGATGTGACTTGGTGTAGCAATGCATTTTAGATATTCATCAATCCACATAATAAGGCAATTCCTTTATCATTTCTGTTAGCGTCATCTTTTATTCACCGAGAATATGGATTTGATTTTATAATTAGGCTACAAAGTCACCAGTCTAGGTTTTAAAGTCTTAATATGAAGATTTGTCTCAGTATATTTTAACTTTTTTTTTGGTAACATGAAGGAGTATTTGTGTGTTAATGTGAATGTGTTGTTTAGATATTTGATATATAAAATAATTTTACAGATCAAATGGTTGTCCCTGGTCTTCTAAAAGCCATTTTCTTCTCTATATGGGTGATATATGAGGACAACTACCCTGAGTACAAACAAAACACAATAAAACTAAGCAGAGATATCTGTGGTGGGGTAGAAGGACCTAGAACAGGAATCAACAAACTGCCACCTGTGAGCTGACTTCCTGATTTCAGTAAACACTTTTTTATTGAGATATTGCCACACCCACTTGTTTATTTCATGGTACAATGGTGGAGCTGAATAGCTGTGACAGGGCAATATGACACACAAAACCGGAAATATTTATGATGTGATTCTTTATGGGAAAACTGTGGAGTCCCAGATAGGGTATTTCTTTCCACCAAGGCTTCATTTTCCTTAGGACAATTTCTACTGGCATGCTTAAAGAGCTCATATGTGAAAAAAAAATCACTGACCACTGATAATACAATGGGGAGGACATTTATCTTGCATGCCATTGACCCAAATTCCATCCCCATGGTTCCCTGAGCACTGCCATGAGTAATTCCTGAGTGCAGAGCCAGGAATAACCCCTGATCATCGCAGGGTGTGACCCAAAAAAGGTGAAACAAAAAAGTGAAACGCCTTTGGAAGGTATTAAATGGAATGTCTCCACAGTGAAAGGCACATGGAGTGCTCACAAACTATCACCGATCAATGCTGTGACTAGCTTTACTGTAAGGATAGAGAGATTAACCAGAAGAAGGGCATTTGAGTAATAAGAGTGTGCGAGACAATACTTAGATGGGTGCTATATATTAAAGTCTACCTAAATATGTGTGTGTATTTGTATATAGGTATGTGTGTATATACACAATTCAATGTATTTATACATTTTTTCACCCTAAATTCTAGTATATATTAAAAATAAAAAACATCTATTTCTGAAGTATGAATTAGAAGTCTTAACAAAAATAATTTTAGCATGCAAAGAAGTCATTCAAAGGAGATAAGTGTTCCGGGCTTCTTTTGTGGATTTATGTAATAACCAGTTGAGGCAAAAAAAACAAACAAATGAAACCAGTTTACCCACCTTTGTCTTTTGGGATGATGAATAAGTTAATGTTGACTTTTTACTGTCTAGTTTTCTTTGGCTTGGAAATCTCACCTGATTTATGTTAACAGATCTAAGTTGCTTAAGATTCCCGTGCTCAAATATTCCTGAAGATATCCAAGTTTGTTTAGAATATGCACACACCAATCCTGGGTGCTGCCCCACCCAGTGTCAAGTCCTCGGAGTACAACCCTTACTCATGCTCTGAAGTGGCCCCATGGAGGCAAGACTGTCTGACAACTTCAGCTGCTGCCGCTCTTATACATGGTGTTAGGGAAATGCATTACTGCTGTTTATAAGAGGCAGCACGTTATACATATAGATATATTTTTCCATTTGTTGAGGCTCAAATGTCAGCCTGGTCTGATCAATCTGGGCTCTAGAATTACTCACACTTTCCTCCAAAAGTATTTCTGTTTTATCTTGATCCACAGGTATTGATGCTATATTTATCTGATGTATATAATCCCATCTTCTGAGATATGTCAAATTTAAAGTCCTTTACGCCCTTCCTATAATCTGACTATTTTAAGGGTTATTCTGAGAAATCAGAAAGAAGAGTTAAATTCCCAGTGGAAAGGGAACATAGGAAACACATTTGCATCTATGTGAATTAGAAGTAATCAGATTCTCAGGCTGGAGATCCAGAGATCCAAGGAATTTTATTGTCCTTAAGATTCAAGTCCTAAACATTGGTGGTGGGAGATGGGCACTGGTGGAGGGATGGGTGCTGGAACACTGTATGACCAAAACCCAAATATGAACTTTTTAATTGTATATCTTTTTTATTTGTATATCTCACGGTGGTATAATAAAATACTTAAAAAAAGATTCAAGTCCTAAAAACCAATATACTCATGGGGTAGGAGTTGTTATTGAATCTTTTGACCCGGTGCTCTAATATTCAAGCTCTAATATTTGAGTGCCTTTCATATATGAGTGGGTATAAATTCTGTTGTTGAAGTCTAGGTAATGGAGGTAGAAAAGCTCTGCACACTCATCTTAGAATTTTGTCATCATCAAGGCTGAAGGATGCTTCAAAGTGCAACCCCATAATCATCACTAACAGAATTATTGTGTATTCTGCAAATATAAATTCTTACAATGTCTATAGAAACTCAGGTAGAAAAATGGTTAGTGAGAGGGTGGCAGTAAACAGCAAGTTTTCACTATAAGTAAACTCTTTTTGTTATTTGTGACTCTTTGCATCTCCATCTTTGCCAGGAAACTGCATATAATTAATTCTATGATGCAGAATTGATTCCTTAACCTTATCCTTTAGTGGACAGTAAAACTCAAAAACCTCATGAGACCCTCTTCTAATCTTAGACTGGCCACCTTAGAGCATTTCTTATCAATAAACCCATCAAAAAAAGGTATCTTTTTATCTTTTTAAATATTTAATTATACCACCGTGAGATATACAATTACAAAGATGTTCATATTTGGGTTTCAGTCATACAGTGTTCCAGCACCCATCCCTCCACCAGTGCCCATTTCCCACCACCAATACCCTCTATTCCCTCCCCCCCCCCTAGCCTGCCTCTATGGCAGTTTCTTTATTTCTCTCTCTCTCTCTCTCTCTCTCTCTCTTTCTCTTTCTCTCTCTTTCTCTTCCTTCCCTTCAACATTGTGGATTACAATACATACATTAAGAAGTTGTGATGTGTATCTTTTTGCCTATATTTAATCTTCAGTTCTAGGTTGGTATTAGCACTTTTGACAATTATTAGCACACTGTTCCATTCTCTGTCTCATCCTCGCCTCTGACTCCCACATGTTTGATAATTTCCACCTTTGACAAGACCTCCTGATCCATGTTTCACCTGATCTTGGATATTGGTATCATAATATGTACATGTATATATATTTATGTCATGCAAATAAATACAGTCATTCGATATCTGTCTTTTTCCCTTCTGGCTAATTTCACTCAACATGATCATCTCCATGTCCATTCATTTATAGGCAAATTTCATAATTTCACTTTTCCTAAAAGCTGCATAGTATTCCATTGTATAGATGTGCCAAAGTTTCTTTATCCAGTCATCAGGTCTCGGGCACACTGGTTGTTTCCAGATTCTGGCTATTGTGAGTAGTGCTGCTATGAAAATAAAAGTGCGGATGGTGTTTCCGCTTGTGTTTTTGGTTTCCCAGGGTATATCCCCAGGAGTGGTATGGCTGGGTCAAATGGGAGTTCAATTTCTAGTCTTTGAGGTGTCCTTTCACCATGGATGAGTGTCCCCTTTTTCCCACAAAAAGAGGTATCTTAAGTTGTAGTCCAATCTCAAATTCATATCAATGTAAATGTTATAAAAATACCAACTTATGTTCTTTAGATTCATTCCACTGGTTTATGTACCCAGGTAAGAGACTTTCTGCCACCTAGATGACCTATTTAAATAAACAAAACTGGAGATATTTTCCATGTTGGCGGGGATGGCTGTGAGCTCCCAGTCACCACAGCCAGCAACCCTGGAAGAGACACACTCCAGACCCACAGGTGCACTGTTCGGCCACATGTGGAAGCAGCCCATGGAGTTCCAGAGGGCGGTAAATGGCTCCACCAGTCCCTGGCCAAGTCCAACATAGCTCCAAGGGTTCAATAACACATGCAGGAGAGCCACGCTGGCCAGACTTGGAGTGGGATCTGGGCTCCTCCTCCCATTCCTCCACCTCCATGTCGGCGGCTGTGGCTGTGAGTTCCCAGTCACCACAGCCAGCAAACACGGAAGAGAGATACTCCAGAACCATAGTTGCACTGGCATACGGTCGCAGAGTGGCCACACAACAGTCTTAGACAATAATGGAAGTTAGGCCAGTTCCTTCTCAATTCCTTCACATTTATACATTGTAAGGATCATTCTAGTTGCAACAAACTGGGTAGGTTAAATTGGGATGGGTAATTATAATGTCACACTAAACTCACTATTGAATATATACATAGAGACATCATAAACCATTAATATTTGTAGGGCAAGTCACAAAGTGTAAGAGAAGAGAGAGAGAGAAATTGGAATATGAACCAGTTACTTAGATCTGAGTCAATCTGAGTCAATATGTTCTCTTTTCCTTTGGTTATTAGAAGCCATGTGAGACATTGAGATTGAAAATTTACTTGTCCAAAGAAAATGAATTATTTTAGATGAACATTAACTCTAGACTAGGCTTCAGAGTTTGGAAAATCTTCTCCAGTGTGATGTTTACCCATCCTTGAATTCAGAGGCTGAAGAACACTTTTCAGATTTTTGGGATTCCTAGTATCAACCACCTAAGAAGTTGAAAATTAGCATTAAACGTCTCCTTTTCCCCTAAGATTTCACTGAATTATTGTTTTGGTAAATAGAATACTATTTACTGGAATTTTAACATTCTGAATTTACATTAATAAATACAAATAATATACATATTTATGTCTAAAATATTCATGTACTGATCACCAGCAAAAGAACAACTCTGAGGCAGTTGGTCTAGTGCAATATTCTGTGATAATACTTTTTTTTAATTGTGTTTAATTTCAGTAGAAACTAAAGACTGTTCGTTCACTCCTCTCCACCATGTCACGCTCTTTCCCTGTTCTCCCTTTTCCTCTGGCTCTTTCTGTCTGCCTCTTTCTTTTCCCTCATTTGTCACTCTTGTACAGCTTTGTGCTTGAAACTAGGTCATAAGACTGTCAAAATGTCAGTTTCAAATTTAGTTCTCAATTCCCTGTCTTTAAACCACTTTATACTTTGGGGATGATTGGATCATCTTTGTGGTTAAATGAAACAATCTGAATCCCTTTCTATGACATAGGAATTTTTTCTTTATATATACCTGCTTAAGTGTATATAGACTTCTAATAAGTTATTGTGCATATCTTTTCACACACTTGAGTATACGAATCGGCCTACAATCCTGCATATCTTGTTTAATATGAAAGAAAGAAGAGAATCAGAATGAAACAAACACACAATCACACACACACATACACACACTCCACCTTTAAAAGGGAATGTGAAATTAATTTTTGTCACCATATTTATAAAACAGTTCTCCAAACCAAATGCGGCCTACTTCTCACAAATGCAATTATGGTTATGCCTCATTGAGGGAAAAGATTTTTAAATATTAAAAATAAAATAAGCCACAGAAAACTCAAATATCCTCCCTTAGGAACAAATAGTAAAATCTGGTGTTCATTAAAATACTTGAATGCTAATGGAAGAGAAAAATGTAAGCCCTGTGTCTCTGTTCCTTTGGATCAAGACAGTGTGGTTTCTCAGTTTTCTCAAGGCCTGCCAACTCAGGATCTGGTGAGACTCTTTGGAGACAGGAAATGTGAGGTTGGATGTAGCATGCAAGTGGGTGAGTACACAGGACTTCCTTACACTGTGCACTTCCTGACTTTCCCCATGTCACAAGGAGCCCTCTCTCATGGCTGGAACCTCTCTAGATCTCCACGAGTAGAAAAAAAAGCCTACCAAATAAAGAAAAAAAGGGATGAAAACAAAGACAAACCAGACTGAGGGGATTTTAGAGGATCAGTAGACTTCAAAAGGCAACAGAGGAAAACATACTGAAAATCAATATTATCATAATTAGAAGGGCCCTATCCTAATCTCCCCACTCTTTCCCACCAGATGCCCTTTTTGGTCTCACATCTACCCCATCCTCAGAGTCAGAGAGTCCAAAGAGAGCTTCCTGGGGGCCAGAGAGAGGGTTCCTTGGGCTCAGCATATGCTTTCCATGCATAATATCTTGCATTCAGTCCCAGGCACTGTCTGATCCCAGAGTACAGTCGGGGTGACACCTGACTACCTTGAGCAATAGAATGCTGCTGGATGTGTTGTTAGAGCGAAAGAAGACCAAGATGGTTACTTGAATATTTTCACTGCTGTTGGTCATTCCACATCACAGCCCACCTATCAGAGCCAATTGAATTGAGTTCCTTCACTTTCAATATCAAGTTTATTTTCAATGCAATAACTTCTGGAAGATCCAAAGAATTTTAAAATTTCTGAATGAATGAATTAAATCTCACGGTTATCCCTGTAATTTCTAGAGGAATGCTACCAATGCTAGGAAATCAAATCATTGCTGGGTAGTGGGGAGACCATTGGGAAGAAATCTGGATGGAGAGAAGTTAAGGACTTCTGTGTGGGAAACAGTATCTGAGCTTTTGAGCAGCTTTCTGGAGGCGGAAGAAGTGGCAGGTGGGAAACTGTCAAGGTCAATACTGCAGTATTTGAAATGTGTGCCCCTGGTCATGAAAGGGAGGAAAGCTCCCAGCTTCATGGCCTGCAGGAAAAGTCAACAGCCAATTTCTCACTTGCCAATTAGGTGAAAGGCAGTGATAACTTCATTACACAGGGACTGAAATCTCTGTTACCAGTTCTCTTCCCTTTTTAACTGATGTGTGCATGTGCCAGTTCAAATATATTATGTGTTAAATAAATGATAGCTATCATTATTGGCAATATAAATCTTTAAAATTGTAAATGGGCTCTTTTTAATGTGTAAGACATCTCATTAAGTAGCCAATTAATTGATTTTTGAGTAAATAATGTGAAGAAAAAATGCAAGCTTACGAATTAATTGGGAGATAAAGATACATAAATGAAAGTGTTTACTCTTTCATTATAGACAGTGGTAGATAATTAAGAATAGAAAAAGTCTTCCATAAAAGGGAATATCCTAGAATCAATGTGCAAATTTTAATGATATATACATGATCATATATATGACTCAATGCCACTAAATATAGATATTTTTTACTGACAAAACATTTTAAGTGAAATTCATTATATAAATCAATTTTCAATATAGTCCCAGGCTACTTCTTAGGGTTTCTTTTTTAGGCCATTATTATAAAGAATTTTATAACATAACTGGAGTGATAATGCAGTATCTAGGGCACTTGTCTTATATGCAGCTGACAGGAGTTCAATCCCCAGCACCATATAGGGTTTCTGCGCATAGCCAGGTGTAATCCAAATTACACAACCCCAGATAATAAGTTACTGATAATCTTATTTAATTTCTAAAACTATGGTAGTGGAAAACTTTCTAAAGTTGCCAAAATCATGTATGAAAAGTAAATTTTTTTCTTTAGAAATAATCAGATTAATAAAACAGAGAAGGAAACAAACTCAACCAAAAGATAAATGAAAAAATTGGAAGCTATTTGCAACATAGGCACAAAAGCATATATTCTATACATAATGAACATTCATAATAAACAAATATGATTGAATAGGAACATGAAGAAAGACCTTACACCAGGAATAAATTTAAGTGACTAAAATGTGATATCTAATTTTTCCAAAGTCCAAACTTTATTTTTTATTATTATTATATTATTTGCTTTTGGGCCACACCCGCCGCAGAGGTTACTCCTGGCTCTGCACTCAGGATACCCTGGCGTGCTCGGGGACCTATGGGAGCCGGATTGAACCCAGGCCGCCCCGCCCGCCGCGGCCCCACGCCCCTACCCGCTGGGCACCCCCCCCCCCCCCAAACTTATTTTAAAAACAATTCTCAAGAGCAGTGAAGAAAATGATGAAGTTTTTACTTATTTGTTTGGGGGGTACTTGGTAACTACAACCAGTTGTTCACGAGGGTCATTCCCAATTCTGTGCCCAGGGGTTTCTCCGGGCAGTACTTGAAGGAATGCTGGGGATTGGACCAGTGTTGGTGGTGTGGAAAGCAAGCACCTATGTTATCTCCTAGTCCTGGAAATGAGTTTTCAATGTTTAACTCTTTTATGTGTTTACAGCTTTTCCAAGAGATCACATCATCCCTTATCTTTGAATGACACATATTTCCAACTGCTCCGAAATATGTACATCTCCTCAGGATCTCTCTCTCTCTCTGTCCCTGTCTCTGTCTCTATCTCTCTCTTTCCCCCTCTCTCTCACTCTCTCTCACTCTCTCCCCACACAAACACACAGCTACCCGCTTATTAGATCTTTTCTCATCATTCTGTAATGAACAACTGAAAATTTACATATTTGGGCAGCAGTTTTTATTTTCTTCCCCAGCCTGTTGGTCTCCTAGGCTTTCCCAATCCCTGAGGCTCAGGGAGAAATCCTTCTCACTGTTCTTTCTGCCTGTGCCCAGTTTCAAGTCCTATCAATACCTTCTTGAATATGTTCAAGCCAAATACATTCTCAACAAAGCCAATTTCTTTCAGGTGCATGCTGATGTGTTCATCCAAGCTGCCATTCCCTTCCCTGAAATACAGCACAGGAAGGACTGAAATGCTCATACAGTGGGTAGAGTCCTTGCCTTGCACATGACTGACTGACCTGGATTTGATCTCCAGCACCCTAGATGGTCTACTGAATCTGTCTCAATAGATCTCTAAACACAGAGTCAGGAAAAACTCCCGAGGGAACACAGCTGGGTGCGGCCCAAACCAAATAAACCAGAATTGAATTGTCTCAAACATAATAGATCCTGATTCTTCCAAATTTCAAACTCTTCCCTGACTTTCCATTACTCTTATTAAATTCCAATTTCCGATCTCTGGAAGAGCAGAGAGAGGAGGGCACAGTGTGATACTGTTCAAGGTCCTCGTTGGCCTTCGTTGGTGAGGCCACTTCCCTATGGGGGCTGCCACCTTCTGCTCTCTGCTGTCCTCTCTTCTGCTATCCTACTGGGTCCTCAAAAGCACAAGCTTTGCCTTGGTCCAGAGCTTTGCTCCCAAAAGTTTCCTTTTTTCTGGAGACCTTTGCTCCGTTCTCTCAGCACTATACCACTCCTCTGCGAGGCCTAGCAGGAACAACTTCTCTGGCGAAGATTTACTGCGCAATTTATTCTCTAACTACCCTCACAGTTTGCCTCCTCCTAATGTACCAGGGTTTGTATTTCTATCGCTAATTGTGAAATAACTTGCTCAAGAGACCTCTAGGGCTGTGACAACAACTGTGTTTGGTTCATGATTTTATTCCTCAGGCGTCCCATTGTAGTGAAAATTATTAGCCAAGAAAGAGGGAAAACGGAACTCTAAGAGGTAATGATGAGCATGTTTCTAAACTTTTTCTGTGCCCAGCATTCTGCCCTATGACAAAGAATGCATATAGATAAAGGCGCACTGTTTTGGGATCTCAAAAGCAGCTGCTACTTTCAAAACCAAACAGATCCTGCTTTGTTTGTTTGTTTTTTTTTGGACCACACCTGGTGATGCTCAGAGCAGTATTCCTGGCTCTGCACTCAGGAATCACTCCCTGTTGTGCTTGGGGACCATAGAATATGCCAGGAATTACACTGGGGGTCAGCTGCAAGGAAGACAAGAGCTCTACCCTTTGTAGCTGTGCTGTCATGCTAGCCCAGATGTCTCCTCTAAGGATACTTAATCTTTTTTGTGTGTTTGTTCTTAGTCTTTTTATATTTTTCTTTTATTTATTTATTTGCCCATACCAGGAACTGTTTAGGACTTACATCTGGCTCTGCACTCCGTACTAAAATCATTCCTGACAGTGCTCAGAGGACCATATACAGTGCAGGGGACTGAACCACAGAAGGCTACATGGAAGGACCAAACCTTCTCAGGTCCCTCCTCTACATATCTCGTGCGTGATAACATTAGGGCTTTAGCAGTTAAGAAAGGGCCAGTCTGGAAGGCCAGAGGATACAGCCCTATGTGGTGAGTTGGACCAATCAAGACTACATGTTCTGAGAAGAATCTTCTCTGTACTTTCTTAAAGCTGGATGTAAAGCAATCTAGAGTGACTTTCTTCATAGAATGAGAAGCTGAAACAAAGTCACTCTCATCTTCTCTACTGACATTATCCCTGCTAGTCACTCATTGCCCTGGTTTACCAGAGCAGGCTCTGGCCCACTCCAGTTGTGCAAGAAAAATATCAACTGACAGTGTTCCCTTGGGCACAATGAATCACCCATTCTACTCATTCTGTGATTGAGTGAGAGCAGGTTTGTGAACCTCTGCTCCTGCTTCATGGGTTCTTTTTCCAAAAACTCCAAAACCTCTGCTTTCCTTGAGGTTGTCTGAATTCTCCTTTTCCTGACATTTGTTGGGCTAATCCTGCTGGAGGTTGGTCAGAGTCCAGCCATGCTCAGAAAGAACAGCGCGGTACCAGAACCTGGGATGGTGTGTCTCTAGTTTTGCTTCCCTCATTATCCAGCTGGGACCCTGCCTGGTGCTCAGGGACAGGGCAGCTCCTCCAATCCCACTTCCAGCCATCCCTGGAATTCTGATCATCCTTCACCCACTTCTACCACCGTTAACAAGCAGCAAAGATGCTTCAGAGACTTCAGACTGGGCTCACTCACTGCCCACTCCCTTGTCCGTGGAGGCTGCCGTGTGCATCAACAGGGCTGATTTACTTGGCTCCGCCGAGCCCTTCTGAAGAGCCTCGTGTCCTCGTGCAGCTGTCCTGCTTCCGGTATTCCCTGCTCAGCCTTCTGCTGCCTTTGTGCTTCGGAAATGACGATGAGCGGCTGGTTGTCTTCCCCAGCTCATAGTCTTTTATTGCTAACCCAGTGAATAATGTGTCTCTTGATTCATCAGTTTAGGAAGATGAACACAGTGTGTCCTAACAGTACATCATCTCTCCTGAGTCCCTGTTCCAACACAGCCATCAGCGGAGATGCTGGGCAGCCTGGATTTAGGCCTGGGCTGCACCTAGAGAACAGCAGTTTGTTGCAGCTCAATAAACTCAAGGTGGATTTCTGTCTCCTCATGGCAATGGTACAAAAGTACCCCAGGGATGCAGCCCCTGAGAGACCAGCCTGATTGTATTTTTCCAGAAATGAGCTTTCAGGGGGAGCGACAGGCTCTGCCTGGGCCTGAGACAAGGTGGGATATTGTCGCTTCATGCTGCCCCATTCGGATTGATTGCTCTGTCTAGAGTAAGCAAAACCCAGATGAAGGGGCATATTTCACTGTCAGGTGTTTGCGTCCCCCAAACAGGAGAACTCAGGACACTTATTTCATAAGTGGGGAGGGACGACTGAGCATTCAGCCTGTGGTCTGTTTGTCACGCTTCCTTCTTGCTTAGTCCTTTCTCCCTGGCCCAAATTCAAGATGTGAAATGTGTGCACTTGTGGAATGGGGGATGGCACATGGAAGGAGGAGAGGCCCGGAGCCTGGACAGCAGGCACTGAATCAGAACTCAGAGCAAGATCTTCTAGCTTTTCGAGAAGGTCAGCAAAGAACCTGGGGATTCATTTTTTGAACATCTTATTCTAGTCCTTTTTTTTTTTTTTTTTAAAGTATTTTATTATACCACTGTGAGATATACAATTACAAAGATATACAATTAAAATTTTCATATTTCGGTATTGGTCACACAGTGTTCCAGCACCCATCCCTCCACCAGTGCCCATCTCCCACCACAAACGTCCCGGTTCCCTCTGGCCACCCCCACCGCCCACCTCCATGGCAGGTTCTTTATTTCTTTCCTTCTCTCTCTCTCTTTCTCTTTTCCTTCCCTTCCAGACTATGGATTACAGAACATACATTAAAGGGTTGTCATGTGTATCTTTTTGCCTAAATATGCTCAGTTCTAGGTTGGTATTAGTACCCTCTCCCAATCCTTTGTTTTGCTGTTGTCCCATTGTTACCTACCCAGAGGAGCTTGTGGAATGACCTACAAAGTCTTAGGTTAGCTAAGGTATAAAACAACTCCAGGCCTTAATGATTCAATTATTTAGGAGAACAGTTCCTGTATCACTACATGGTTACATGGTATTGTATTTCACTTTTTTTTTTTTTTTTGCTTTTTGGGTCACACCCAGCGATGCTCAGGGGCTACTACTGGCTCTGCACTCAGGAATTACTCCTGGCACTGCGTGAGGGACCATATGGGATGCCGGGATCGAACCTGGGTCGGCTGTATGCACGGCAAATGCCCTACCCACTGGACTACTGCTCCGACCCCCTGTATTTCACTTTTTAAAATAAAAATAAACATTTTGGATTTTAGTTTTGGCGCCCGTCAGGCAGTACTCAGCACTTACTCTTGGCCTCTGTACGCAGAGAAGTCTTCGCACAGGCTGGGAGAACATATGGGGTTCGGGGATTGAAACAGGGTTGGCAACATATAAGGCCAGAACCTAGTGTACTTCTCTCTGGTCCTACACGTATTTTGTTATTATTAATTTTTTTAAAGTTTGCTTTTTGGGGTCACTCCCGGCCATGCTTCAGGTCACTCTTGACTCTGTGCTCAGGAATTACTACTGGAAGTGCCCAGGGTGCTCAGACAATATGGGATCCTGGGGATTGAGTCCAGGTCAGCCATGTGCAAGGCAAATGCCCTACACATTGTACTATCATTCTGGTCCTCTTATAGGCAATTTTAACTTAAAGCAATTATTACTAGTTGGGTCTAGTTAGAGGGAAAATAGATTAATAAAGTAATTATTGCAAGTGTAATTGAGCTAGTGACAATGATATTTTGTCCTAAGATTAAAGCTTTCTTCCCTGTATTAGGAAGAATCAGTCCTTCCTTAGCATACAAAGAAAAGCCCATTTATTTCCTCCTAGGATTCTCTTCCTTTGCCTTTTATGTCCCAATACCCCTTTATGTATGATGTTTCTGGTGCCCAACCATGTATTTTGTGTTGATAGGTGTTATTATAGGGGCATTATAAGGGTAAATTCAACTGTGCAACCATCAACCTTGAGTAGGCACAGACCCTAGGAGAAGACCTCAGTCTCTCAACCTTAACCCATGTCAGAACTCAAATGCATGCATCACTCTTCATAATAGCCAGGATCTGGAAACAACCCGAGTACCCAGTAATAGATGACTGGAAACAATCCAAGTACCCAATAATAGATAACTGAATAGAGAATGATATCCAGATAACTGGATAAAGAAATTGAGGTACTATTCAATCTATACAGTGGAATAACACACAACTGTTTAGGAAAAAATTAAGTCATGAAATTCTCTTTAAGTGGGTGAACAGGGAGCGTATCATGCTGATGAAATGAATCAGAAAGAGAGGGATAAATAAAGAATGATTGCACTTATTTGTTGTATTAAAAAACTAGTATGAGACTAGTACCCAAGGGCATTAGAAATGAGGACCAGAAGAATGAGTCCAAGGTTGGAAGCTTGCCACAGGTGGAGGGAAGAGGGCAGTTAGGATAGGAAAAAAAGTGCCTGCCATAGAGACAGATTGGGGACCGAAGTTCAAGGAGGAAACTAGGGACATTGGTGGTAGGAAATATACACTGATGAAGGGACAGGTGCTGGGACAAAATATAACAAAACACTTTTAAAAAATCAGTTTTATGAAATAGAATTCTAGGTTACTCAGAGCAAGTGGGTCAACCATAAACCCTCCTATTTAATTAACTTGCTAGAGAATCTCACAGAACTCAGGGAGACCCTTATGCTAAAGAATCTGATAAATGATGCAGATAATCAACTGGATGGAGATGTACATGGGGCAATGTCTGAAACCATCCCAGGATCAAAGGTTTATTCCCACAGCATTGAGGTATGTGAATCTCCCTGCTGAAGGGACGTGTTCACTGACCTGGAAGTTTCCAAACCTCACAGTATTGAGACTTTTATGGATGTTTCATCATGTAGACAGTATAGATCATTAACTCCATTTACAACCCCTTGTTCTATCTTAAGAAAATGGAGACACAGAACTGAAAAGTCCAAGTTCCTAACAATGGCTTGATAAGTTTCTGGAGATTAGCCTTCATTCAGCGTTTACCCAAAGGGGAACAAAACTCATACTTGTCACCAGACACTGACAAGCATTTCAGGAACTCTGTGTCAGGAACTGAACTCAAAGATCAAACATTAGAACAGGAGTTGCAGTGCTCTTATCACAACGGAAATGACGGTGACTTCAGGAATTCTGTGCCCGGAACAAGCCGGCAGAGGCCAGTTATGTGTTTCCTTTGATCTCGTGCTTCCCTTTCTACATACTCTCACCTGAGAAAATCTTAGTCACAGACTCAACCAAGATAGCGCTTATCTACTTCACGGTCCTAAGGCATCCAAGGCAGCTGGATCATTGATGGGGCGAGAGGAAGCAAGGAGACTGAAAGGAGGTGAAGCAAAATCGCTCACGCTCCACTTTTTCTTCACTGATCTATTTTCCACCCCCTTCCCCATCTTCAGAGTCACTCCTTGAAATCCATCAAGGGGTTAGGCAGAGCATAGACACAGGGGACATGAAAATTGAGGGTCCCGGGGACCCTGCTCTGTTCTTAGCTCAGAGCTGTTCTTAACAGACCAGAAACTGAAATTCAGGAAGCTGGAGTCTCTGATGCTCTTTTTTTTTTAAGTATTTTATTATACCACTGTGAGATATACAATTACAAAGATATACAATTAAAAAGTTCATATTTGGGTTTTGGTCATACAATGTTCCAGCACCCATCCCGCCACCGGTGCCCATCTCCCACCACCAACTACCTGGTTCCCTCCCCCTCCCTCAGCCCGCCTCCATGGCAGGTTCTTTATTTCTTTCCCTTTCTCTCTCTTTCTCTTTTACTTCCCTTCCAGACTATGGAATTCAGAACATACATTAAAGGGTTGTCATGTGTATCTTTTTGCCTGTATTTAATGCTCATTTCTAGGTTGGTATTAGTACCCTCGACAATTGTTAGCACACTGCTCCATTTTCTGTCTTACCTAGCCTCTGACTCCCACACGTTTGTGATAATTTCCACCTTTGAGAAGACCTCCTGATACAAGGTCATGTTTCACTTGACCTTGGATATTGGTATCATAATATGTACATATATATTTATGTCATGTAAATAAATGCAGTCATTCTGTATCTGTCTCTCTCCTTCTGGCTAATTTCACTCAACATAATCTTCTCCATGTCCATCCATTTATAGGCAAATTTTATAACTTCATTTTTCCTAACAGCTGCATAGTATTCCATTGTGTAGATGTACCAAAGAATCTTTTTTTTAAAGTATTTTATTATACCTCCGTGAGATATACAAATAAAAAGATATACAATTAAAAAGTTCATGTTTGGGTTTTGGTCATACAGTGTTCCAGCACCCATCCCTCCACCAGTGCCCATCTCCCACCACCAACGTCCCCGGTTCCCTCCCCCTTCCCCAGCCCACCTCCATGGCAGGTTCTTTATTTCTTTCCCTTTCTCTCTCTTTCTCTTTTTCCTTCCCTTCCAGACTATGGATTACAGAACATACATTAAAAGGTTGTCATGTGTATCCTTTTGCCTCTATTTAATGCTCAGTTCTAGGTTGGCATTAGTACCCTCGACAATTATTAGCACCCTGTTCCATTTTCTGTCTTACCTAACCTCTGACTCCCACACGTTTGTGATAATTTCCCCCTTTGATAAGACCTCCTGATATATGTTTCACTTGACCTTGGATATTGGTATCATAATATGTACATATATATTTATGCCATGCAAATAAATGCAGTCATTCTGTATCTGTCTCTCTTTCTGGCTAATTTCGCTCCAACATAATCTTCTCCATGTCCATCCATTTATAGGCAAATTTTATGACTTCATTTTTCCTGACAGCTGCATAGTATTCCATTGTGTAGATATACCAAAGCTTCTTTATCCAGTCATCGATTTTCGGGCACTCTGGTTGCTTCCAGATTCTGGCTATTGTGAATAATGCTGCTATGAACATAAAAGCAGGGATGGTGTTTCCGCTGCGTATTTTTGGTTTCCCAGAGTAGATTCCCAAGAGGGGTATGGCTGGGTCAAATGGGAGTTCAATTTCTAGTCTTTGGAGCAATGTCCATATTGTTTTTCCAGAAAGGCTGTACCATCCGGCATTCCCACCAACAATGGATGAGTGTCCCCTTTTCCCCACATCCACGCCAGCACTTGTTGTTCTTGCTCTTTTGAATATGTGCCAGTCTCTGTGGTGTAAAGTGGTATCTCATTGTTGTTTGACTTGCATCTCTCTGATGATTAGTGATGATGAGCATTTTTTCATGTTTTTTTGCCATTTGAATTTCTTGTTGAAGTTTCTGTTCATTTCTTCTCCCCAGTTTTTGATGGGGTTGTTTTGTTTTCTTCTTGTAAAGTTCTACCAGTGCCTGATATATCCTGGATATTAACCCCTTATCAGATGGGTATTGGGTGAATATTCTTTCCCAATCTGTGGACTGCCTTTGTTCTGATGCTCTTTTGAGGCTGCTACCCTAAACTCAATTGTGGCTTTTTCTTGGCTGAAATTCAAAGAATCTTCAAATAAATGCTGAAATGCTTGAAATCTCATTGTCACCCAGTGTGATTCTCCTTGTTGTGTGGCTTCATTACATTATTGTTAGGTTTGCTTAAACCATGGGTAGGGCTGGTCAGGCAGGGTATCTGAATCTTTTATTAGAATGCCAGGATGTCTTCCTCCACTGGGGCGCAGGAGCATAAAATAGGGCTAAAATAGCCTGTAGAACCCTTTCCTCTACCAGGAGTACTGTTTATTTTGGTGAGGGCGATGGAGAGAAGGTAGCAAGTCCCCCTTCATTTCCTCTCTCTACAATCCTTCTAGAACTGATGGAATCATCTGCTTCAGAATGGAAGGGTCTTTGCTTTGCTATGAGGGCAGGTGAAGGAAGATGTCTTCCATCTGTTTCCATGAAGCTGAAGTTTCTCCTAGGGGACCTGGGTTCTCATCCCTAACGTGCTTTTGCTCTCTAGCTCGGGCAACTTTTGTTACCATCACCATGATTGGATTGAAAGTTCTGCACCTGGTATTTGAGATTCATTTCTACCAGTCCTCTACTGCTGCAAGATTTTGTAACATTATCTCCACTCCTGGGAAGCTGGAGAGATAGTACAGTGAGTGGGATGCTTGCCTTGCACGCAGTTCACCTGGGTTTGATCCCCAGACATTTATATGGTCCCCTGATCCCTTCCAGGAGTGATCCTATTTGCAGAGCCAGGAATAAGTCCTTTGCACTACCAGGTCCGCCTGCCCTCCTCCCCACCCCCAACAAAGAAAGAGAACATTCTGCTTCACAATGCTTTTTTTCTTCCTTAGCTCTCCTAAGCCCTCAGCCTTGCTTGTCCCCTTTGATCATGGTATCCTGTACTAAGTTATCCAACTCTTCTTACACACTGGCCTATTCCTGCTCTAGCTCCACACAACTCTCCTAGAGGCCTGCCACATGGCATTTCCAGTCCATTGCAACACTTGTACATTTTGCCAGTCTTCTGTTCTGGGCGCTTAGCTAGTCAGAGAGATTAACATGGTTATTGACAGTTTATTGTGTGCACGTATTACTTTCTCAGGATCTCAAAAACTTCAGGGAATGGTGACAGTCTGAGTGTCTGTATCCACTGCAGTCTCAGATAAATAGGAGGTGCTTAATGAGTGTTTAACAGTTGATTAAGGGATTCTTGCTCTATTCCCACCGGGAGAGTTGAGCACTCTTAGAGCCCCTACTGGGACCATCTAAGCCAAGAGCAGTGCTCTCCTTCTCTCTAGGGTTTCTCTAAAGTACTGTTTGACAAACGTTCCTCGCCTCAATGGTTGGAGGAAGGACAGAAAGAGGAGGTTGGATGGAGAAGAAAGGTCACGGCTGTGGTTAAAAAAAAATGAGAAAGAAGGAACCCTGTCTTACAATGTCATTCTTAGGCACTGAGATTCGTAAAATGGTTAAGACATTCTGAAGTAAAGGAAGCTTTGGTTTTGTTTACTATTTTCTTAACTTTTATTTTACCACACACTTTTTTTTTTGGTTTGTTTGTTAATTTCTAATCTGGAAAGTGATTAACATTTAGGACCCAGGAGCAGAATGTGTTTTAAGCACCTTAATTGGCAAATACAAAAAACCGAAACAGGGCCAGAGTGATAGCACAGTGTGTAGGGCATTTGCCTTGCACGCAGCTGAGCTGGGTTTGATCCCGACATCCCATATGGGTCCCTAAGCACCGCCAGGAGTAATTCCTGAGCAAAAAGCCAGGAGAAACACCTGAGCTTTGCCGGCTGTGACCCAAAAGGGAAAAAAAATAAAATTAAAAAAATCTTAAAAAAAAAAAAAAAAAACCTGAAACAGCAGACACTGGTCTTTCAAGGGCTAGGTGCCTGAGTAGAGAGCAGGTCCCAGCATGAGCTTGCCAGAGGTTTTGGTGAGGTCTCTGTCTCCATTGACCATGTTGGCTTTCTACTATATCCTCACCTGGGGAAGGGAGAAGCAGGAGAGTTTAGGGCCACAGAGTCCTCTTTAATCTCACCCTAAGATCTGATATCAGTTTACTTACCTCCCAGTGATTCCATCCAACACCTCATATTCAGAGTGTGCAGTTGCATCCGCATTGCTGAAAGAGCCTGAGTCTACCCATGGGCATTCAGCAGCGAACAAAGTTTCTCTCAAGCACACAAAAAGCTTCAACTAGCTACTTGCCCTGTCACCTGCCATCCTGTAAGTCAAACCAGCTCTGAGCAATCCTTCCTTGTGACTCTGGTATGATCCTTGGACAACTGGAGTGTAACCGAGAGGGCTGGCTTAGTCTGTCCACATTTCTCTCCTGACCAATTCCACCCATCTCTGCAGTTATAGTTCGAGGCTGTTTAGGTCTTCAGGACTTAAGAGAATTCATATTTTTGACAACTGACCCACACTAAAGGCTTAACTAACTCGACACTTCTTGCCTCTCTGCCACTAACTAGCTCTGTGAACATGTTCATGATTTTTCAATTTCACCAGATATTTTTTTGTTGTTAAAGACAGGCATTATCTGGGGAACTAGAAGATTAAGTCCTGCTCTCCCACATTAGCCGTAAAGCTGGAACTAATTGTGAGTCTCCTGACTCCAAGCTAAGTAGGCTTCCCCAAATAGTTCTCTGAATTCTCCATCACGCGGTGCCTACTACACCTTCATTTTCTATACTCTTTTTATTTATTCTTATTTATTTAGTTTTTATTTACTTTTATTGAATCACTATGAGATACATAGTTACAAAGCTGCTCATGGCTGGGTTTCAGTCATACAATGTTCCAACACCTGACCCTCCACCAGTGTAGATTTCCCCATCAATGTCCCAGGATTCTCTTCTACCATGACCCACTCCCTACTGTTTCTATAGCAGGAACTTTTTTCCACCCACCCTCCCTGCCTCCTTCTCTCCCTCCCTCCCTCCCTATCTCCCTCCCTCCCTCTCTTTCTCCCTCCCTCCCTCCCTCCCTCTCTCTCTCTCTCTTCTTTTGGGCATTGTTGTTTGTAATACAGTACTGAGAGGTCATGTGTTTGTTCCTTTACCTAATTTCAGCATGCAGTTTTTACCCAGAGTAACGATTTCCAACTCTCACTGTCATCTATCCCAGCTGCCTTCTTCTTCCCCAGCACTTGCCTTTATTCTTTTCTAATCAGCTGAGAGCATCCAAACAGGAAAAAAAGGCTTTATCACATTTCCTGACTTTTCCAGGTTGCTGCTCATCAGAGCTTTCACTCATCCTTGCAACTCCTGCTTTTCACTGGTCTCTGCACTCTGCTCACCTCCTCCTGGTGCTCTGAAGTCAACACTCTAGAAAATGAGGCACCAGAGACAAAAATATCAGCTCTCCTGATGTGGCTTGACTTGACAAAGTTCTGGGAAAGTGGGGTATGGGTGGGAGTCCCTCAGTACCTCAATCAAACCATGTTCCTTTTTTAGCCACAGAGAGAGGATGTTGAGATTCTCAGTGACTTGAAGAAAATGTTTCCCCTTTCTGTCATTGTTACTGCTGTAATAACCAGGTGTTATCTATGAGGTATGTGGTGCTCATGTGCCAGACCATGGAGTATGGGTCTCTGTTCACTGGGGTTATTACTCATTGTGTCATGAGTAGTCTGGTGCAGTGCTTGCAAGTGCTTGTCCGTCTTTTTATTTACCATCATTTTTTGTCAGTTTCAGAACATACACACATCTAGTTATGTGCCAGAGATGGTACCTTGCCGAACTGGGGTCTTGTGGTGCAGATTTGTGTGCCACTGGGGATCAAACTAATGGGCTCAGATTTGTTAAGGAGTGCTTTTGCCACAGACCCATTCTCTCTGGGTAAGACTTGTTGATGCCTTTGTCTGAGTTTGGCAGGATCCCCTGGTTTGCTTGTGGTCAATAACTGTCCCCCTGACAGATGGACAAAAGAATGGGACCACAGATCCATTGGTAACCAGTGACAGTTTAATTCAAGTGAACCTGGATTATTAGATAGAAATCATGAAGAGTTGGGGGTAGAAACAATGAGCAGATATAAAGCCCTTCCTTCAGGGCACAATCTTCTGGGTGATCTACCCAAGGGCCAAATTCCATCTAGGAGCTACAACACTTTAGATTCCTTCTAGGAGATCTGTCCAAGGCCAGGATTCAATCTGTGACCCTATTGCTTTATTTCCTTTACTGGTAATCCATTTAAAGGATCATATTAAATTTATTTCTTAAAATTATTTCTAGCTGTTTTGTATAATCACAGTAAGAGATATATACTTTTATCAATTCCCTGGATTAAGCTTAGAATAGTCTCTCTGGACTCATGGCAAAGGGTGGCTTTTCCTGGGGACATCTCATACTATTTCTCTTACTGTCGTACTCAGGCCAAATTAGTTTCCTAACCCCACTAGGGTCCTTAATCAGTCGTTTGTTTGTGGGTCATGACAGAGTTTGTTTCATGACAGTGCTCTTAACTTATTATACTTCTATGGATCTTAGGTTATCCCCTGTTAAAGCCAGGGTAGCTTACTCATAGTTTGCCGTGGGTCTATCCAAGTACCTTGGCAAGTCTACTTTTTGGGGTGTAAGGAACTAAGGTCAATCTAAGGACAACTGAGGCTTAAGTCACATAAGTATGACCGATTCCCAGGAGTAAATCTTTCAGATTCAATTAACTCCCATATTACAAAAGAATAGCATTAACTGTCTTCCTGTGTCTAAAAAGGATATTGCTCTAACATAAAAATCTGCAAAAGACATAAAGAAAAACAATATTTCACTTACATATACAAGATTCAAAGCCATCAGTAGGTTTAACTTTCTAAGTTACTATGTCTGTTTAGGAGATATTTGTGATTAGCAGCTAGCAGAAGAAAGACACAAAGAAGAGGTTAAAGTTAAACAGAGGATTGGGTGTACCCGGTGGGACAGGGTGTGACCCAGGAGCACCAGAATAGGTGTAATTCAATTAACGTAAGCTCCCTGCGGGAGGAGTAAGGACAACCCAGTGTTAAATCTGGAATGCTTAGAACTATAATCCAACAGCCTTTGTTTGTATCCAGACCTGGACACATTCTTAGCTTGAGGAATTAAACCTTGCGGCTCATCTCTGACTTTTCTCTGCTGGACAAACAACCTGCTTGGCATTTCCTTACGTGCTTCAGTCTTGCTTTCTTAAGTCGCTGACCTCTGGGTAGTGGTTACTTCCTTCAGTTCTATTGTCTATCTGAGCACTGAAATATGATCTTTTAATGCTTTGTTCACATGCCATTTCTTTTATGAAAACCTCCCTGAGAAGGCTCTTTCTTCTCCTATCTCCCTCAAGGTTCTTTCCTCTTCCCTATATGCTCCTTAAAGGTCCATCTTTGAGGTGCCTTCTTGATGCCCTTCTTAAGGTCTTATAGGATTCTTTACTTCTCTATGAAAATACGTGCATTGTTTCTTCCCAATTACAGTAGAGAGCACCAGTACATGCTTGGACGTGTCACCAAGCACTTACACATGTTCTGGGTTTCTGACTCACTTCTGCTGGCACAAAGGCAGGCAAGCCTTACACCACCTTATTTCCAGATGATTCCAAGAGGCTACAGCCAGTGACAGAACTTGCTCAGGTGAATTCATGGCTCCTTTGGGACTTCAAATTCCCAGTGATGCTCCTTCAAGCTTTCCACATTGGCTGCTAAGATGAAGCTAGCTATGAGCAGAAACACTGTAAGAAAGTCCCTAATAGGGTGTAGCAGCCTTTTGAGTTTGGGATTTTCAAAGAGAGGCAGCGTTCTCAGATCTTGAGGCCTGGAATAAGAATTCATTTATCCTAGGAAGTGCTTGGATCTTGAAGTCTTTTCCTCCTTACTGTTCCCATGTTTCATTCCATTTCTACATTTTAAAATTTCAGGGATTTTGACTTCCGGAGTATGTTAGAATTATGCAGGTGTTAAAGTTTTACAAATGGTAAGAGTCATTGAAGAGGAGAAACTTTCCCTTTGCCTCTCTTCTAGTATTTGCTAACACTGGATAGAACAGGCTGTGGTTTAGCTGATATCTTTTAGGATAGAGATCAAACAACTTAAGCTTAAGGCAAAGAACTCACTGATGGGGCCGAGCGATAGTCCAGCGGATAGGGCATTTGCCTTGCATGCAGCGAACCGGGTTCGATCCCCGGCATCCCATATGGTTCCCCCGCCCAGTGCCAGGAGTGATTCTTGAGTGCAGAGCCAGGAGTAACCCTGAGCATCATTGGGTGTGACCCAAAAGGCAAAAAAAAAAAAAAACCTCACTGCTGTTTGGGGGAAACAATGAGCAGGAATGCACATCATTTTGTCTCACTGTGTTCTACTGCAGGACATAGGTGGATGTATCCAATTCCACAAGTTTCCTAATTACTACTTTGTCCTTTCCATGTTAGAAAGAGGTTAAGACTAAGATGAGAACCCTCATCCCATGGAGTTCTCCTGATAAACAGGAAGAGACACACACACAAAAAGAAATAAGGGAATGATTTCCTAGTATTAGCAAAATGCTAGCAAAAACATCTAGCAAAATGGGTATGGCTAGATAAGCTGCATTAGAGGAGTTGTTTTCCATCATACTTTGACATGCTCAAGGGTTACTTGTGCATTGCTCAGGGAACCAAACCAGGTACTAGGTATCAAACCAGGATCAGCAGCAAGCAAGCTATGAATCAAGAGGATAACTTTACTCATGTCTGGTTGCTATAGTAAGTACTTACCATTTTGAGTATATTGGCTATTGATTTGAAGGGTCTTGTCATTTTCATTTTCCATTCTTATATAAATCTTCATTTCTGAAAGCCTAGATTAAGATAAAACATGGTGATCACACTCATAAAATCAGATTTAATTCCAACCACATTGTTAGAGCATACTTAGGAGAGTTAGCAGTTGCTTAAAAGGATATGGGACCCACCACTGTTTCTCATGCCTCTTCTTTGATACTAAAGAAATGCTTCAGGGATTGGATGAGCAAGGATTTGGCATCGGCAAAGATTGGGGTGAATGGAATTTGGCCCAGATCAAAACTGAAGAATTCCAACCCCTGTTGCTTAATCTTCATTACTACTTGGCTTCTAGATATAGCATAAATCCTCCCAGCTTCCCTCTCTTATCTAAACTGTACTGTGGTTATTAAACAAATTGTGAATCTATTCTACATCCTCTCTAGTACTTTGAAAAGAACATAAGATAGGGATTAATGAAGGTAGCATGCTTCAGAATGGCTTAGAACTGAAAAAATGACTGCATCAAAAGTCTTTAGAAGGCAAGATTTTAATGGCTGAATAATATGCTGGAACAGAGGAGTAATTTCTTCTCGAAGGCTCGGATGAATTATTTATGCTTTGACAACATTATGTGTCTCTAAAGCAGCTTTTAGTTATTCGCCACTTCTGGGCTACAGCTGATCCGGCTGCCCATTCTTGTAATTACATTAACCTCTTGACTTTACATGACAAGCTTTTCCTGTGTGCTGCGATCAATAGCCTATAACTACACCTCTTTAATAGGACCATAGTTATACTTCAGTTCAGGAACAATTAACTTCTGTATCCCTTTTCATTTTTGTGGGGCATGGAATAAGATTTCTCATTTGAACATCTGAAACAAAAGAAATATTAAAAGAAAATAACACAAAAATGCAGATGATATGGAGAGAAGTGATTGCAGAGATAAAGACCAGTTGAAAAGTCCGCCTTTTGGCCAGTTCTTGAAATTAAAAGAGAAAAGCACGGATTTCAAAAGATCTATATTTGGGTGATAACCTTTAAATCTCTGCTTCGCAATTTTTTTTTCCTTTCAGTAGACTGAAAGGCACAGTGGTCCATATACTTTCCTTCCCAATTGACAGCAATTAATTATAGTATGTGTGTGTAAATACAGAGAGCATGTTGTTATAGGTTAAAACACCTTCAAAGTTAAGAAATTAAATCTTCACCTTGATAAGAGATACTGAGAATGGTCTACAGTAGATCTGTGACAGAGTCCAGCGCCCATGGAAGATGATTGTGTTCAGTCACATCACATATGTATTCTGTGATGTCTAAGTCATTCATTGTGGGAATGCTTGTACTATAGAACTGACCAATCTTATAAGCCAGTGCTTTCCAATGAACTAAAGATTTACCTGAATAGGTTTATTCATATGTAAGCAGATGCATATATATCACACATAACCATGGCAATGTGGATGGTATTATCCACAATTATTGTGGATAATGTCAATTATTGTGGATAATGGACATTATTGTGGATGAATAGGTTTATGCCAATGTAAGCACAAGCATGTATATCACACATAGCCATGGTATTGTGGATGTCATTATACAGGCATTCTGTCTCTTTTTCTCATGGCAAGTCTCATTAAAATTTCGCTTTACACTTCTTCCAATCTTTTAACACACAAACAAGGAGATCAACATAGACTTGCAATCACTTGTATTCTGGATGTCCAGAAAACTTTCAAGTCTTTGCATCACTTTGAGAAACTCTAAGAAAAGCTCAGAAGGATTGGCTCTGCAAAGGCAGACACCATGTAACACTGAGGGTTAGTGATGTGAACTGAATTAATTTTCCCTCTAATTCTATAAAACTGTAAAGGACCAAAGTCAGTTACTATCATCTGTACTAGATCATTAGAGCTGTATATTTTAGAAATAATAAAATAAAACTCATTACTAAGATCAATGATTTAGGACCCTTCAAATGCTCTCTATAGATAATGTAACTGTTTTAAAAATCACAGGTAGCTGCTTAAATTCTGTCAGACTGCTCTAATTTTCTTTTATGACAGTGTCAGACTTGGTATATTGCAGGAAAGTGATCTACATAATGGGGATGTTTGATGCCTACGCATATTACACGATCAGCAAATTTAACATGAAAAAACACTCAAGTGGGTGCAGAATCAGCAGAGGGAAATTGGACAGTAGTTACCATCAACTGAAACTAAGAAAGTGAGTACAGGTCCAGGATCTGAGCAGCCCCTCTTCCAGTGGTAGAAATGGAGTGCACGCCAGTTAACTAAATAATGAGTGTTACCAAAGGATTAAAAATATGCACCCGTTGGCTTTGCATTCATGAATCAATCCTGAAAGGTCTTGGTGTTCCCTATGGGATGTCAGGGATCAAACCCAGGCTGGCCGCTTGCAAGGCAGGCAATTTACATGCTGTACTATTTCTCTAGTACTCTGTGCCCTATTTTTTGACCCATTAGCTTAAAATTTCTGACATTATTCTGGCATACTAAAAGTAGGGAATGACTATTATTTTACTATATTTTAATTGAGAAAAAGTCCAAGACATTGGGTACTTGGGCATGTGCTGAGGTTAAGCTCAAACGAATCTAACATTTTTGTGAAAGGAAGGAAGACATGAGGGACATTAACAGAAACTGTTCCAGAGAATGTAGAAATTCAAGCCAGTTTAATGTGGTAGAAACATTCAGCCTGAAAACCTTAAAAAATAGTATGAGACCACTATCCAAAGTCAGGGAAAGCAGGGACCAGGAGGACTGGTCAGTGGTTGGAAGCCTGACACAACAGTGTGGGCAGCAAAGGGTAGTTAGGATAGAGAAGGAACCAGTAGGACAATAATAGTTGGAAATATCACTTTGGACAGGAACTGAATGCTGAAGGTAGGAAAAGGGGTATACCTGATAATCTTTCAGTATCTGTATTGCAAACTAAATACCCAAAAGGTGAGTGGTAGAGAGAGAGAGAGAGAGAGAGAGAGAGTGGTGTCTGCCCAGAAGTAGGAGGGAAACTAGGGCCACCGGTGGTGGGAAATGTACACTGGTGAAGGGACAGGTGTTGAAACATTATATGACTGAAAGTCAATCATGAACAACTTTGTAACTGTGTATGTCACTGTGATTCAATTTAAATAAACAAACAGATAAACAAACAAATAAATAGCCCCTAAGAATCAGCAAGGAGGTCACTGCTCTTTTGTGTGGCTTGGGTAAATAATTCTATTCTCTCATAAGCTCCATTTGCTTTAGTGGTAAAGGTATACGCCAAATTAGTTCTTTATATTTTATAGTGTTGTTCTATGAACAAGGGGAGATATTTAAAATGATTTCTGCTAACCTCAAATGTTTGGGGACAGGATGATGTCAGTGTTCCCAATGCTTAGCTCTGGCATTGTGTCTTTTGCTCTGAAATATATTTTTGTCTTCTTTGGGAAAAGGGTCTAGTGATTTGATTGAGAGGTACCAGAGCTGGGAGGTAAAAGAAGGCATGAAGAATGAATTAGTGATGGTAGTTTAAAACACACATGTAATTATGGCTAACAAGTTTTGAAGACTTACCATGGTAAGTACTTTACATAAATAATCTCATTTGCTTCTGAAAACAATCTGTTGGGTATGTACTACTATAACCACCATTTTCCAGATGAAGAAACTGAATGATTAATTACATGATTTGCTCAAAGTTGTATGGCTTGTAAATGAGAAAGTCTGGTTTGAATCCAGAGCCTTAACCATCAAAAGAAGCAAGGGAGTTAAGTTAGCAGCAAAATTAGATGAACCCAGTAGCAGTTGTTAGAACCATACATCTTGAGCTTTAGAGAATGGACTTGAAGGTCAGGAAAGTTGAAAAGGAGTAATAGAGTGGCACCCCAGATTCCCAGAAGGGTTTCAAGAAGACTCCAGAAACCTTGACAAAAAGTCTGGTGGAGCACTAATACCTAATAATTCCAAATGCACACAATTTCCCTTCTCATTGAGGGTTTCTAATAGCAACAATGAAATATTCTGCTTCTCTGGGAGTTTTAAGAGTACTATGTATTTTGTTCAAAAGTGTTGTTCTAACAATAAGAAGGAGATGTGATAGACTACATTGTGGGGTCTTTCTGGATCATCTAGGTTTATTTTAGTTTAATTTATTGGGAAATAATCAATTTTATGAGAAAATACTTTCTAATAAAGTAGTAAAAGTGTACAGTCTTTGTGAAACTTTAGAGATGACTTTTTTTTTTAAATGGGTGGTCTGCCAGACCACTGAAACACGGCATCCACAAACATCTTGCCTTTCCAGTGGGCTTAAATCAAACAGACACAAAATCTGGAGTCTTTCATGTAGATGGAGCTGAAGGAGGCCTGATATCAGTATACAGACTAACACTGCCAGAAAGATCCAGATTCTTTCAGATCCAATCCATATTCTCCTGGAACATCTGGATCTATTTCCACATGAAAAACTTGTGGGTTAATGCAATTACCAGATGTGACCACTTGCCAGAATATTGAGATGCTTTTGTTTGCAAGCCCTTACTTATCAGGCACATGTGATAAAGGTTGGATTACCATTGAGATATCATTTTCTCTAAACAAAATAATACTTTCAAGCTTTGCAGGTATACATCACTATCTGAACAATTTATATCAAAGAAGGGTGTGTGAGTCTATGCTTCTAGGGGCAGGGTATGTGAAACCCTGATTTCAAAGCACTTTTCTCTCTTCCGATTACTCTGTCCTCCTACCAAAGTTATTTACTCTTTCCCCCTAATTGTCTCATGCTCCAATACACCTCTTGATCCTAAATGAATGAATTGAAATAAAAATCTTCTTTGGATAAACTCAGAAATCTCTACCTTGAATCTCCTTTCTCTACCAAGGTTTAAATTGGTGACACAATTTTCCTCTGCACTGGAAAGGCAAATATTTCCACCTTGAAGACTGAATCCCTGGGAAAATAATAAATTCTACTCTGGTGATCTTGTTTAATGTTACAGTTCCTTCATTAATGGGGACATGTGACCCCAGTAACCCCACTTCCCATGCTGAAAGTACAGCCTCAAACCCAAATAAATAACTTCTCCCATCAAAGAGCTCAGAAACAAAATGCTTTAGGAAAAACAATGGTAGTAGCCATGCCTGATGACTTACCCTATCCGAAAATTTTAACAGGATCCATTCAAACTAAGCAAGATGTGAAGACAATGATGCAGACAGATTAGGAGCGACTCTAAAAGCAGATATCTTTATAAATGCAGCAGATCTTCTGAATGGGCTCAGAGAAGGCACAATCAGGGAATTTCTTAATTTGATGTCTAAGAAGAAAGGAGACATGGAGGAGCAGATAAGGACAGATGCTTTGAAGGTGAGGGGAGGGTATCCAGTCTTGCCCACTTTAAGAAAGGTTGGTTTGTCCCAGAAACTGGAGCAGAGTGGAAGCCGGGACCCAACTTCTTTGTCATACTAAGTAGGCTTACCTGGTCTTTGAAGCAAATGCTTACTAATTGTACCTTCTTGATTCTATGAGGGCTCTCCATCTCAGGAATAGGAATCTCTTCTTTTAGGATGAAGTTTGATACCAGCATAAAATAATACCTGAATGAAACCAGGAAAAGCCTGTTATTCAGGAAAGAGAAACTCAAAGACTGGATCCCAGCCAAAGCTTGGCAGTTTTGACATAAAGGTCAAGATAATTTGTGGTTTGTAGCTCTAGAAAGATTTAGCTTTTTTGTAATGGAGAAAACACTGGCCACAGAATCAAGAAACTTGTGTTCTGTACCCCTTGGGCATAGTTTCATCAAATGAACATTGTTATGTTTGGATTCAGGGGTCTCACATGAATGTATTTGTCTTACTTTTTGTTCCATTTTTCTCTAAGTTCTTGCTGTACTTCTTGATATTATTTGTCATTTCCCCAACTCTCCAGTTAGCTACACTCAATCAGTAATTTGGCCTTAAACTGAAAGCCCAGCCTTTCTTCAAATCCCAGCAAGTGTCCAAATAACCAGACAACAGTAGCCTTTTACACTGTTCTTTTATTGGGTCTAAAGTATTGCAAGATCTGCAGGCAAAAATGAGCTCAAGACAAAATACATTGTATTTTCCTTCCGTAATTCAGATCAAACAAGTCCATCCTTTCATTTTTCATTCTGTAGCTCTTTCTTTTTCATGTGGACACTTCTTATGGACTTCACAAATTAGAGTTTGGTCTTTTCATATTCTTAAAATGCTAACTGCTCCTTGGAGGACTTCACATAAAGAACATCCACATAAACTTGTTTCTTTAGAAATATGGATAATCATTTTCTATTCAGACAGCTGTCTCAAAAGGCCTTGTTATTACATACCTTGTAAGTTGAAGAAATAACATTTCTATGAAAATAAATGACTAAAGCCACTTCACGAAGCAGCAAAACTTCAAACAACTCCATAATTTGCAGGCCCCTCTGACATCCCAAGTGCATAATGGATTTGCAAAGACACTGAAGATTAAGTAAATTGACTACAAAGTCACAACTCCATTTAAAACCTGTTTTATTTAAAATTTATGTTTCACAGAAATAAAGATTACCCAAGAAGCCATTGTGATTTTCATCTCTGGCCCAGGTAGTTCATTTATTCAAAAGATGTGGTTGGTAAAATCCATAGGTTTAAAGGCCTAATTTGGTCTCTGTGAATCATAGAATGCTTATATGTATGTACAAACAGCTTCGCATTTAGGAATTTCCTTAGAATAACGTTGTGGAAAGAGGATTTTCTGCTTGTTTATAAGCATTGAGGAGGGAGGGGGAAATCCAGGATGCACCCCAAAGTGAACAATTCGAGGCTTCTTCTCCAGGGTATGGCTCTTATTGAAAACCATCACTGACACTGAATTTACGGGCACTAGCAGAGAGCAGGGGACTGTAAATTCTGAGGCCTGCTTATTAGAACCCGAGAGCATTTGACAATGCACATAATTAATGATTATTTGCTAAAAGTATTTTTTGGGGATTTTATTCAAACAAAGCAAAAAAGAAACACATTAAATATTAGTCCAGTTGTATATTATGGGGCATTATATCCATTTGTGTGCCCATAAATCATTTAGCTATGAATACTTAAGGAGAGCAAGAAAGTGATACTATGTGGGCTCTAAGATAATATTGTCTTAGTATTCGGTTTCCAGCATGCTGTCCTTAATGGGCATATTCATGCTCCATATCCAATGTCCAGTTGGAGCTGGGGCACAAGAAATAGTAACAGAGGATGTTAGATGAGGATCAACTAGAGTTCAAGAGTGTGAAATTTGTGAGGAAATAAGACTTTTATTGGCCTTGTCGGAAGATATTTTGGAGGGTTGCTTTTATTGTACTGTTTTTCAGCAATTAGTTTTGCTGTGTGTGTGTGTGTGTGTTTGTGTGCATGCGTGTGTGTGTGTATGTTTAGAGAGTAACTTTCAGCATAATTGACCAGGTTTGATTATCCTTTTATTGGGTCAAAGAAAGAAATGAGGGTAGTGGCTGCTTCTGGGACACCCAGGGACATAAACCTGACAATGAAAACAAACAGAAGATTTATTCTTTTCGAATGGTTACAACAAGTCACTGTGATTTAAGTTAAACTAGAGCCCAGGCTTTGTCTCCAGACACAGGGTAAAATAGAAAATTTAAAAGGAAGTAGGAGAAAAGGAAAATAGAGAGAAATATTGCCTGGGAAATTCACACTGGCTTTGTGGAGCAAGGAGAAGAGCTAATTTTAAGTGCTAACTGTTTTGGGCATGTCGTGTGATTTGGGACAAATCCTTTAAAATTTGTGACCTCAGAGTGTAATTCTTTAAAAATGAAGGAAAAATCAATCATTAAACATAACTAAGGACTTTCTAATTGAAAATATTTATGATTCTAAATTGATACTTTTAGGAAACACAATGACAAAATTGTGTATTTTTTTTTGTCTAAATGATCCATATAACTGTTTTATGTCTTTGGTTCAGTAGACAGAGGCATGCTATGTCTGCCTGCTACTGTACATCATTGCTATGTGCAAAGTCTAAGTATTTACCGCTTGCCTAGAAAAGAGAACAGGTTTAAGAAAACATCATTTAAGGTCATACAAGCAAACTGTGGGGAATCTTTAAAACAGTTTTAAAAAAAAAATTGAACTGAGTTCAGATCTTTAAAGTTGGGCCAAAGTAGGCAAACAGCTTCAAATATTTGCTGAGGCAAGTAGTGCTTCTCACATTAATAAGCACAGTGTCTTCTCTAGGAATTGTTGATATTTCTTATAGTTCTGGATGTCATTTGTGGGATATTTGGAACTCAAGATTACTAACACAAATGTTCACTGTATCTATTACATCTCCTTTTATGGTGATTTATATATAATACCCAAATGGAAGTTATGACTGTTAAGCTAAACCATTTTCAAAATTTAGATGTGGTAACAAATAGGCCACCTTGCCTGATTCCCTTCCAGTTACTTAAAGAAAGTCATCATATATCAGTCAGTTTCTGTCACAACTTTATCTTTATTCTTCAACCTCTCATCAAAATATTAATTAAAGGGACAGTTAAGGATTTGGTCAATGACCTAAAGCTCTGTTTATTTTTTTCATTCTTTTTACTAAATTTTAGACCATCTTTGGTTTAGAAAATTCTTTCACTTGTGACTGCCAAGTCTATACTCAGTAAGTTGGGAAGAAGATGAAAAATGTTTCAAATTAACACATACCCATGATTACGAGGTCTGGAATAAACTTCATCTTAATAAACTAAAATTTTTTACCATTGAGCTTAGATGAAAAGCTCACTTTCTTAAAAAACAAAAGCCAGCACCTTTGAAACATATATTTTCCCAACTTGTCTTATTCATATTCAGCTAAATTGATAGGGAAAAATAATCCATCTATAAAAACAGTTAATCAAACATTGTGCGTAGGGTTACAGGGGACTCTTCAGGGGTGGAGGTGAGGTTCCTGGCACTTACCCTCATCTAAAGTTGGCAGATGAACCAACAGCTGAGCCTTTTCTTCTCCAGGGTTGCATTAGGGTTGTAGTTCCCAGTTGTGTCTATATGTATGCCAAGGCGGGAAAAGGAACAATGTGTTTTAAATAATGCAGCCCAAATCGTTTTGGGTAGTTAGAATTTTATAGGAGAAGGCAGCCAGAAAATTTCTGTTCTGGTGCTTTTGGAAAAAAGCCATCTTCCGAATTTTGTTAGTCCGTTTCCATCTCTTAGACACCAAAGAGGAACTCAGAAGAGACAACTTGGTTTACTGAGTAAGGCAGGGGAAAGTGTTAACATCTGTCCAATCTGGATGGTTGGTTTATAGCCATTTGTTATAATAATCTCTAGTCTTTGAGTATCTGAGAATGTTTATAATAAAAAATAAATATGATTTGAAATAACTTTCTTTTTCAAATTCCTATCACCTTACTTTCTAGCTTTGGTAGCCTTAGACCAGTTATTTAGCTTGTTAGAACCACAATAGCATAATTTAAATAATAATAGCCTCAACCAAAAGCTGTCTAATGTAATGTATACATTGACTAATAAGTGGCTGTTGTCTCCAGTAGTAGTGGTTCACACCCAATTTTAAAGCAAAACTCAGCAAAGAGGAGCAATCCCAAGGGAAAATTGCTTTGAAGTTATGCACAACGAATTTTCTTCTAGATCTTATAGTTACTTCTGGATTAACTCAGATCACCAGAGATCTGAGTAGCTGCATCATATCAAACATACTCAGGGTCTGTCAAGATGTTTATACTCTATTGTTCTTGGGAATCATGCCATGGACTTTCAGTGTTGAAAACTGTTCAAATAACTCTATAAAACTTCTGTACACTCCCTAAAAGAATGCTGTGAGGATGTGGTTCACACTGTGGGGATGCATTTGACACTGGACCTTCTAATAATCTCATGGGAAACATTCTTGTTGGATCTTAACAACTCAAAGAATTGTTTCTTCTGAGTGGCATCCCCCAAAAAACAGTGTGCATAGTTAAAATTATTGGACTTACCTTTAGGAGCTAGTAGCTAGGAACTTAAGAGTCAATCAGTGATATTCCCAAATCTACTATTTATTTACTAATGGCATAAAACTTTGCAGTCTCTGTATTCCCAAATTAATTTTATATCTATGTCCTTGTTTTGCTTCTTTAAATTTCCCATCTAATTTAAATTGGCATCATATTACTGTATGTTAGTTTTTTCTTAAAACCACCTGACTTCTTTCTTAGCTGAATGAAAAGCCAGCTATATAAATAAATCAATGGCCTGTAACAGTTGTTTTTATCTGTAACAATAGAAATATGAGGTAGAACTAGAATGAGATATGGTCAAAAGCTGTACATCTGAAGAGGTTGACTGATACTATAGCCAAGTATTAATGTTATGAAAATAAGGTAATATCTTACATGCTGGCCTTGTAAGTAACAGTTAATTCAGGGCCTGGGAGATATGTAAAATGGTTAGACATATGTCTAGCATGTACAGATGCTGAGTTCAATCCCAGACACCACATGACCCCTACAGCTCCTCTGGTTATAGGCCTGGTGGCCTCCTAACATGCTGGAAATTACAACCTGAACTCCCAATGCTACTAAGAGCAGTTTCTATGTTTAAAAAAAAAACAAAATCAATGTAAAGCTAATTATGGTATACATGACATATTCAAGGTTCTCTTATAAGATCTAGAGAGTGGTGACAAGTTTAGAATATCTTCCAGAGTACTTGTTTAAAAACATGGAAGAAGACATGACAGAAACTAAATGTCAAAAATGGAAGTGAAAAGTTGTGGTAACAAGATGAAGTATGAAAAGAACACATAAATTATGTTACTGCACTGGAGAAAAACCATGCTAGGCTGGGCTGAAAAACCTCAGAACACAGGCATAGATCAGGGCTGTGTGTTAGCCAGAGGGGTTTGGTGAAGTATGGTGGTCTGCATGGTATAATTTTGGGGAAGAACTTGAGAAGGCACTAGAATAAGTCCACTAACTTGGTGCCAAGTTTTCAAATTCAAGATTTAACATTGAATTTTTTCCTACATACATAGAAGGTTGTGGTCACAGGGAGGATAAAAAGCCTAAAAAGGAGATGAGAGATATGTGTTCTTTAATCATTTCTATTACTTCTTAGAACTGGGGCATTATCACTAATGATCATTTCGAGACCTCCAGTCACTTCCAGATAATTTGGGAGTAAGTGGGATCTCAGAAGAAAGGTCACAGGTAAATTCTGAGGAAAATCCTCACTTTTTATGGAGAATTTTGCTATTTATAAAACAATTTCACTGTTATAAATAGTTCAATCTTAAGAGAATCAAGGTATAAAAATGCAAATTCTATGTCTTAAAATTACTTGTTTCACTATTCATCTGAGATATTTATATGAAATCTACTGATTTTTCAATAAAACTTCCTTCCTTAAAATCATCCAAGAACACTGGAGCCTATTTAGTTGAAGGGGCTTTTGTACTCTATAATTCCAAGAGAGAAAGATTTGGAAGATCAAAGGGAAAAGACAAGGAAGGGAGGATGATGTAAAAATTAAAAGTAGACCTCCCTATTGCTATTACTGCTTAAAGTCCCAGAGTATTTCTTTAGACATTGGTCAAGCATCCTAGAACAACATTCTTTTTTGTTTGTTTTTTTTCTGTTTCGGAGCCACGCCCAGTGATTCTCAGTGCTTGTTCCTGCCTATGAGCTTGAGGATCACTCCTGGTGGTGCTCAGGGTACAAGGTCAGCTGTGTGGAAGGCAAGTGCCTTAACCTCTGCACTTTCTTTCTTGCCCAGAACATTATGCATCTATTGATGCCAGGAAATTCTTGCTCTGTGGCCATTCCCATAAATCAGTGAATTCCCACTTTGGGAACAAGTTTGTGGCTCCTTAGCTGTTAATGTACACAGCTATTTTGACTTAAAAGTCTGACACACAACCAGCCTGTTATACCCTTTCTTTACTGATGCTAACTCTCGAGAGACCCCCTGGTCATCCCCCCCAAAGTCTCTCTGACATCTTACTGTGAATAAGGATTGTAGATCTTGGATTATCCTTTTCCTAAATCCAATCTCTATTAGGTAAATTAACTCTTTCACAACCACCAGCTTTTGTCCTCGAGGAAACAGTCTTGACTGAGTCATAAAAAGATTTTGCTATGTCTTTTCCCAGACAATGGGAATTTAGATACTCAATATCAGCACAGAAAAAGGAAGACACTGAAGAGACTATGTCTTGAAGAAAGAAATTAACTCAAGGTGATTTGGTCTCTAACCCTAGAACTAATGTATGTGAGCATAGTTTTAGTTTTTCTATTACAAGGCTCAGATACATGCAGCAGAGCTGCTACTGGCTCTCCCTGTGCTCAGCTGATCATGAAGTGTTCAGGAGGGAAGGCAAGTTCTAGTCCTGGCCAGCCATTCCAATAGAACCTCGCAAAAAGCCAGAGGAACCCCCCACACCCTGAGGGCCACCATTTTCAACATCAGGACTCCACAACTCGCAGAGCTCCACCCAAGAGTAAAGCTGATCTCTCCCCATTGCGGTTCATCACTAAATGTATGAACTGAGAGCCTGCTACTGAGAGTTTACCACCTACATAAACTTGGCAGAGACTGGCAAGCTACCCATGTTGTATTTGATATGCCAAAACCCAGTAACAATTATAGACCTCATTCCCATGAGTTGAAGGAATGGTTTGAGGCTATTCATGTTCCTGGTGCTAGCAGATGCCCTTGGGCTACATTAGCATGTGACAGGAAGTATGGAGATTTTACTGATGCCCGCCTCCAGAAAATTGATGACCAATGGGAAGAAAAGTGATACAAGTGATTCCATGGCAATCACACCTTGTTCTATAAGCTGACTGTGGGATTACACCCATTCCAGTGATCCTGGGGTCATACCCTATCTCAATCCTCTGTTTAAAATTAACCTTTCCTTTTTGCCTTTTTCCCCCTAACTTTGCTCAATTAACTATAAATTTATATAACATATGTATACATATACATTTATATATCACTGTCACTGTCTTCCCGTTCATCATTGATTTGCTTGAGTGGGCCCCAGTAACATCTCCATATGTCCTGTCCCATGATAGTAGAGCCCAAGGCATCTGCTTGCCTGCTTGCTCTAGGAACATAAAGAGCCTCAATCCATTCCGGAATGTGGTCTATAGATATATATATATATATATATATATATATATATATATATTTCATATATATATATATGTATACAAGATGGTCAGAATTCTTTGTCAAGACCCTGAATGAATGGCTTGAGGCTCTTCGTATTCCTGGAACAAGTAGATGCCACTAGGTTACACTGGCATGTGACAGGGACAAATGGAAACGTTACTGATGCCCGCTTGAACAAATTGACAAAAAGTGATATATATATATATACACATCAATCACTGTCTTCCTGTTCATCATCAATTTGCTTGAGCAGGCACCAGTAACATCTCCATATGTCCTGACTCATGCAAGTAGAGCCCAAGGGCACCACCTTGCTCCAGGAACATAAAAAGAGCCTCAACCCATTCCATCAGGTCATGGGGATAAGGTCTATAATTGTTACTGGTATTTGGCATATCAAATATCACATGGATAGCTTGCCAGGCTCTGCCATGAGGGTAGCAAACTCTTGTAGTCATCTCAAAATCCAGCATTTATTGATGAACCACGTGACCGCTTTGGCAGTATGAGCTGGGCTGTGATAGGCTGGTCTGCTGGGTGGAGTTCTGACAAGGGGAAGTCCGGATGTGGAAAATGGAGGCCCTCATGGAGTGGGGGTTGTCTGGCTTTTTGCGAGGCTCTGCTGGGGTGACAGGCCAGGCCTAGAACCCACCATCCCTCCCTTGTAGTCATCTCAAAATACAGCATTTATTGATGAACCACGTGGCCACTTGGGACCGCGTGAACGGGGCTGTGATAGGCTCATCTGCTGGGTAGAGTTCTGACAAGACGGAAGTCCAGATGTGGAAAATGGCGGCCCTCAAGGAGTGGGGGGTCATCTGGCTTGTTGTGAGGCTCTGCTGGGGTGGCGGTCCAGGGCTAGAATCTGCCATCCCTCCCATGAGCCTCGTGAGCAGCTGGGCACAGGGAGAGCCAGTAGCAGCTCTATCCCATGTCTGTGAGTCTCTGGATCAGCATACCTGAGCCGGATTTAAAAAAGACTGCTGCAGGGTGGATCTCGATGAGCCGGGCTGTGATAGGCTGGTCTGATGGGTGGAGTTCTGACAAGGGGGAAGTCCGGATGTGGAAAATGGAAGCCTTCAAGGAGTAGGGGGTCTTCTGGCTTGTTGCGAGGCTCTGCCGGGGTGGCGGTCCAGGGCTAGAACCTGCCATCCCTCCCAGGCGCCTAGTGAGCGGCTGGGCACAGGGAGAGCCAGTAGCAGCTCTGCCCCATGTCTGTGAGTCTCACAGCTCTTCCTGTGCCCAGCTGCTGTGAGGCGCCCTGGAAGCATGGCGGGTTCTAGCATTGGCCTGCCACCCCAGCAGAGCCTCACAACAAGCCAGATGACACCCCCTACTCCATGGGGCCCGCCATTTTCCACATCCGGACTTCCTCTCGTCACAACTCCACCCAGGAGACCAGACTATCACAGCCTGGATCATAGACAGCCACCCTGCAGCAGTTATTTTTTCAATCTGGCCCAGGTATGCTACACCAGAGACACTCAGACATGGGGCAGAGCTGCTACTTGCTCTCCCATGCCCAGCTGCTCGTGAGGTGCCCGGGAGGCATGGCGGGTTCTAGCCCTGGCCTGCCACCCCAGCAGAGCCTCACAACAAGCCAGACGACCCCCCCAAACTCCATGGGGTCCACCATTTTCCACATCCAGACTTCCCTCTTGTCACAACTCCACCCAGCAGACCAGACTATCACAGCCCGGATCATAGACAGCCACCCTGCATTTTCAATCCGGCCCAGGTATGCTGCACCAGAGACTCTCAGACATGGGGCAGAGCTGCTACTTGCTCTCCCATGCCCAGCTGCTCGTGAAGTGCCCGGGAGGCATGGCGGGTTCTAGCTCTGGCCTGCCACCCCAGCAGAGCCTCACAACAAGCCAGACGACCCCCCCCCCCCATGGGGCCCGCCATTTTCCACATCCAGACTTCCCTCTCGTCATAACTCCACCCAGCAGACCAGACTATCACAGCCCGGATCATCGACAGCCACACTGCAGCAGTATTTGTTCAAATCAGGCCCAGGTATGCTGCACCAGAGACTCTCAGACATGGGGCAGAGCTGCTACTTGCTCTCCCTGTGCCCAGCTGCTTGTGAGGTGCCCGGGAAGCATGGCGGGTTCTAGCCCTGTCCTGCCACCCCAGCAGAGTCTCACAACAAGCCAGACGACCCCCAACTCCATGGGGCCCACCATTTTCCACATCCAGACTTCCCTCTCGTCACAACTCCACCCAGCAGACCAGACTATCACAGCCCGACTCACGTGGCCGCTAGCAGCCTCATTGTTCATCAATAAATGCTTTATTTAGAGGTGACTACAACAGTATGCCACCCGCATGGCAAGCCTGGCAAGCTGCTCATGTAGTATTTGATATGCCAAATACCAGTAACATTAATATTAGGTCATTCCCGTGACCTAATATAATTGTTTGAGGCTCTTTATGTTCCTGGAGCAAACGGATGCCTTTGGGTTCTCCTAGCATGAGACAGGACATATGGAGATATTACTGGTGCCCGCTCTAGCAAATGGATGATTAACGGGAAGATAGTGTTATATATATATATATATACACACACACATATACATTCATAAAATAAATTAGCAGCCATAAAAAGTATGATAAGTTAACAAGTTAACAGTACTGTAATGGAAAAAACTGCTGTATCACTGTCTTCACTGTCTTCCCGTTCATCATCGATTTGCTCGAGCGGCCCCAGTAACATCGCCATATGTCCTGTCTCATGCTCAAGAGCCAAGGGGATCTGCTTGCTCCAGGGACATAAAGAGCCCTCAATCCATTCCGGAATGAGGACTATAATTGTAACTATGATCCTAAAATAAGCAACTGATTATGGACCTTCTTGGGATTAGGAAAAGTCTAACTTGGCCTGAGGACCATAATCTGAGACATATAGTGAGATGACTCCAGGAAAATCCACCCTTTGCTTTGGTCCAGAGAGACCATTTTAAGCTTATCCAATGAGTATATAATAGTCTGTATCTCTTACTGTGTTTATACAAAGTGACTAGAAATATTATTAAGAAGGAAATTTAATATGGTTGCTAATGAATTACCAGTAAAGGAAATGAGAAAGCGATACCTTGCTAGAATGAATTTCACTCTTGAGCAGATCTACGAGAAGGAATATAAATTGTTGGAGCCTCTAAATAGAATTTGGTCCTTGGGTTAATTTTCTAAAAGATTGTCCCCAGAATGAAGGGGTTTTATATCTGTTCATTGCTCATACCTATTTGTATTTGCTAAACCCAAATCTTCATGATTTCTCTATATCTAGCAGGGTTCACTTGAATTAAACTGCCACTGATTAGCTATCAATCTGTGGTCCCGACAATAATCAGCCCCAAACACACCCAAATATATCAGTAGCCCCACGGGACTAAGACAGTTACCGAGGTCTTTTGCATGATATATGTTTATCTCATAAGTGAAAATTGAGATCCAGGACACCTGAGTTACTCGAGGTCGCATGTTGATCTTCTTTGATATCTTAACACAGTGCTTAGCTAAAGAGCAGAGATATCAGCAATGCAGGGAACTGTTGAGCATATTAGCAGTTTAAGTAATCATATTATTAGTATTTCGATGGGATGGGTTACCGTGTGGATATGGTTGATTGTGCTGAATCCTTTTTGGAAGCCACCTTGCTCGCATGGTTGTCCTTCATCTAATGCTCTGCCAATCCTGTTCAGGATGAATCGAGTGAACAGGTTATAGATGACGGACAACAGGCAGATGGGGCAATAGTTGCCAATGTCGTGAATGTCTCCCTTCTTGAACAGTAGAACTTCCTGCTGGTTTTCCATTGGGAGGGCACCTTCCATTCAGACAGGTAGCGTGTGAAGAGCTGAGACAGTGTATTGATGAGTATTGATGGCAGATTCTTCAGGTGTTTGGGTCTGACTTTGTCTGGACCAGGTGCTGATCGCTTCTTTACCAACAAAATGGCATGTTGGATTTCAGAAGGGAGAACATTGGGAACGACATATCTATCCTTTGGAATTTGGTATGTGGGCAGGTGTATGTGGCTATCAAAGAGAACTGAGTAGAAGTCATGGATAATCTTCTCCATTGCCTTTCTGGAAAATGTGATAGATCCATCAGGGCGTCGGAGGGCAGTCATCTTGGTTTTATAATTGGCGAAGGACAGGTGGGCATTGTGAATGCTTTCCCCAGGTTCTGCTGCATCAGCCAGCATTTCTGCTCTTTTCTCGTTGAGGTCTTCCTTTATTGCTTCTCTGCACTGCTTTGTGAGCTTGGATGTTAGCATTTGGTTGCCTGAGGCTCACACCTTGCCACGTTGCCAAATGAACTTCGAGAGTTTTTGAAGACAGGCATCCTTTTGTGTCTCTCTCTTTCAGCATTCTTCGTACAATCATGGAGGTGCTGAACCAGTGAGTTGTATTCTTCATCGATGTCATCAATGATGGCATCTTCCCATGTTGCAGCAATGGTGCCAAAGTGTTCCCAGTTGGTGGTCATTCAAGGATTGTAGGGAGTTCAAGATACTGCTCAGTCTCATGTTCATTGATTTAAAGAAAGTCTTTGATTCTGTTGAGACTGAAGCAGTCATCAAAGCCCTAGCCAAACAGGGCATTCAAACCCAATGCATCAAGATCCTTCATGAGCTGTATAATGGATTTACCACTAGAATCTCACCATTCTACTAGGAAATGATCATTGATGTCAAAAGAGTGGTTCGGCACGGTGATACCATTTCACCAAAACTCTTCAGTGCTGGGCCAGAGTGATAGCACAGTGAGTAGGGCGCTTGCCTTGCATGCAGCTGATCCGGGTTCGATCCCCAGCATCCCATATGGTCCCCTAGCACCACCAGGAGTGATTCCTGAACAAAGAGCCAGGGAAGTAACTCCTGAGCATTGCCTGGTGTGACCCAAAAAAGCAAAAAAAAAAAAAAAAACCCAAAACAAAACTCTTCAGTGCCACCCTCAAGAACATCATGTGACAATTAGAATGGAAAGAATGGGAGTGAAGATAGACTCGGGTTGGCAACTATACCACCTCCGCTTCGCTGATGAGACCATTCTAACACCAAACATTAGCCAAGTGGCACAAATGATGGCTGCCTTGGACTTAGAATGAGAAAGATAGGTCTACAGCTGAATTTCAACCAAACAATGTTCATGAAAAATGAACTAGTTCCAGGGCCCCAAATTCACTCTCAATAGAACAAACATTTCTGAATGCAGCAGTTATGTGTATCAAGGTCTAGAACACAACATGATGAACGACCTAAAACCTGAGCTGCGCAGGAGGAAGAGAGCAGCATTGAACACCTTCAAGAGCATCGAAGAAATAACTAAAAGGACAAAGAATCACTGACTCTGGGCATATCTCTTCGACTCCACCATTCTCCCTGCATTAACATACACCTCAGAGACCTGGGCCCTACAAAAGCAGGATAAGAATGCTATTCAGGTCTCCCCAAAGAGGAATCGAAAGAGTTATGTTTGGAATATCACACCTCACTCAAGTGAGAGAAGGAATCCAGAGTTCGACCTCCATCAACAATCCATAGTCAGGGATGCTGTCTTGTTTGCCAAGGCATTGAAAATCAGATGGGCTGGACATGTAATGCAAATTGGAGATGGCTGCTAGACTAGAGCCTTTACCAACTGGATCCCATGGGACATCAAAAAATCATGTGGCTGCCCACCTACAAGATGGTCAGACTTCTTCGTCAAGGCCCTGAATGAACGATTTGAGGCTCTTCATATTCCTGAAGCAAGCAGATGCCATTGGGCTACACTAGCATGTTATAGGGTCAAATGGAAACTTTACTGGCACTTGCTCAAACAAATTGATGAATAACGGGATATCACATGATCAAGTGATTATTAGTATTTAGTAACAGAGAATGAAGCCTGGTTATATACTTTTGTATTAACAAAATACTTAATGATTGTGTATATAGATGATAATGTTTTAAAAATTATTATTCTGTAGTTAATTGGATTAAAAAAAGAAGGAAGGATTAGTTATGGATATATTCTCTAAACAGGTTATTCATATTTATAGTAAAACCAATGAAAATACAATGAAGCAGTTGAATTTTCTAGTCATTGAATCAGCTTCTTTTACGCTGAGTCCATTTGAGAGTCAAACTTCCAATTGTCTCCTTTACAATATTCTTACTAGTTTATTACTCTTTTTATGTTAAACTTGAAGTTTCTGTTTTCTTTGAAACAATCAAGGCTTACCTAAATGAGCAGAATTTGGTGATCATTATTTATTTTTAGTTTGGGCCATGCCCAACTGTGCCTAATGACTACTCATGGCCCTGTCATGATGAATCACTTCTAGAAGTGCTCACGGGACCACATGTGAGGCAGAGATTAAACCAGGTCAGCCAACTATAAAACAAATACCTTACAGAGAGTACTATCTCTCTACCAGCAGTAGGCATTGGTGAAAATCACCTTTTGAGGATATATGGAGTCAGGTAGTGTTGGCAGTACCAGAACAAATCAAGGCTACTTATAAAAGCAACACACTAGGAAGAGAGGAGTGCATGGAGGAGGAAATGGAGAAGCATAAAGATGACAGCCCTAATTGTGACAATGTAATCCATACACCCTTCCTTAGATTTATATCTAAACTATAAAAAGGGGGCTGGAGTGATAGTTCAGCAGGAAGGGGGGTTTTCCTTGCATGTGGCAATACCCTTTTGATCCCCAGCATTCCTTATGGTCATCCAAGCACTGCCAGGAGTAATTCCTAAGCATAGATCCAGGAGTAACCTCTAAGCATTCTGGGCATGACCTTCCCTCAAAATATATAAAAAGGCCTATCTCCAGATAAACCAAACTGTCCAAGAAGCAAAAATGGCCAAACATTAATAAAACTAGACAACAATAACAATGACAACCAAGCAACCCCCAAATAACTAATATCAGAAATTCATCCTGTAATAAAATGCTAACTACGTAACAAGGGGAAAATAGGTTTGAAGTCTGAGTTAGGAACTCAACAGGTATTCAGTACACTGCTCCTGTCAGCCACATAGGGGTTCTCTCAGAGCTGGAAGTATGTACAAAGGGACAAGCCAAGGGCTAGTTCTATGACCAAAGTTAGTTTTCTTTTGCTCTATTCAGTTTTTCCCAATATTTCAGAGAAACTTCATTAATCTGTATTATATATATGAGAACTGCCAAAACATTAAGAATATATTTGAGTGGTCTTGTCTAGAGGGAAAAGACTAATCACTAAAGAGTGTTCAACATTAAATGGTCTTCAGCGGAATTTCAAACAGTTGCTGAGGCAAATGTAGACTGGTGCACTCAATTAGAGAATGAAACTTCCAAACTGATAAATATTTATTGGACCTCTATGATATACCAGACACTGTGATAAATATTTTGAACAATGTGGAACCAAACAGTCAGAGTCCTTGACCAAACAGAGCTTCAGCCTTGAAGAGAAGTTATGTTAAATCAATGTACTTGCTAAATTAAAGCAAAGGTCTTTAAAGAATAGAAAGATCTGGATGTCTGTGAGATAAATTGATAAGATCTTAAATTATACTGGGTGATCTATAAATGGTGACTTCAAAACTTTTTATTTTTCAAATTTTTATTTATTTTTTGAATTGGATCAAAGTAAGATTCACAGCTACAAAGTTGTTCATGATTGGATTTCAGTCATATCATGTTCCAACATCCTTCCCTTCATATCAATGGTGATTTTACAAGTTAATACTTGAAAAGAAGTAGAGAGGGAATAATAAAGGATCCTTGTGACAGAGGAAACAGCTGTAGTTTGCTCACAGTTTCTGGTTCAGGAAAATCCTCTGTGTATTTGAAAAACGAAATAAAAGTTCTCTTTAGCTGGTAGTCAAGGAGAATGGCATGAGATAAAGCTCTAGGGAGACTGGTCCAGATGCCATGGAATTTGCAGGTCATATTGTATGGATTGAAGAAGTGGACACAAATGGTTGCTTATATTCTATAAATTTTACTGTTGAGTGGAGTTCAGGAGCAGAATCCATCAAACAAATAATGAGACGATGATGATAGAAAAGGCAATGATGACTTGGATTATGGTGAACTCAGTAGGGACATGCATCATTAAATTGGTCTGAGATCAGGGCCGGAGCGATAGCACAGCTGGTAGGGCATTTGGCTTGCATGCGGCTGACCTGGGTTTGATCCTCGGCATCCCATATGGTCCCCCGAGCAACGCCAGGAGTAATTCCTGAATGCAGAGCCAGGAGTAACCCCTGAGCATTGCCAGGTGTGACCCAAAAAAGCAAAAAAAAAAAATTGACCTGAGATCTATTGAATTTAGAATTCACATGAAGATAAAGTATCAAGAAAATAGAAAATTAAGGACTTCTAAACTTAAAGGCTAGGAGGAGAAATATGAGATTATAAAAGAGACAGAAATACCAACCACAGTGGTAGCAAATTCCAATGGATGTTCGTGTCATGGGTGCCTTAATGAAACCACCTCAAAGAATCAGAGAGGAGGGAAAAATGAAAGACAAAGAAATGAAACTTGTCAAATTGGAGGTCTTTTATGACATTTCAAAAGAGCAGGTTTGGGGAGAGGTAGGGACACATGGTAAGTTCCTGGTCAGAATAATTGAAACAACGGAAGAGAACATGAAAATAGGAGATATTATTAAAGTTCCTGAAAAGTTTGACTTCCCTTAAGATGAGAGTTCTTCGTTTAATGCGTAGAGTTGAGGGTATTTTTTTTTTTTTTGCTTTTTTGGGTTACACCCGGTAATGCTCAGGGGTTATTCCTGGCTCTGCACTTAGGAATTTCTCCTGGCAGTGCTCAGGCACTATATGGGATGCTGGGGATCGAACCCAGATGAGCCGCGTGCAAGGCAAATATCCTACCTGCTGGAATATCTCTCCAGCCCAGATGTCTACAGAGTTAATGCAGTGCATGTCTGGCACCATATTGATCAAATTGAAGATTCTATAGTGGATTAAAGGGGACTATATTTTATCACCCTGTCTGAGATAGAAATCACTAGTCGCTATGGCTATCTGAATTTAGGTTAACTAAAACTAAGTTGAAAAAATTAAAATTCAGTTGTTTATTTGTACTAGTTAAATTATATTTTCTCTTAAGCTACATGTTTCCAATTAACAGCCATTAAAGCTTTTGACATATTTTTTCATTCAATTTGGGCACTTTCTCTTTGGTTTGGTTTGCTTTTGGGATCATACTTGGCATGCTTAGAGTTCCGTCTGCCTCAGTGTTCAAGGATAGCTCTCAGTAGTATTCAGGGGACTGGCCATACTGGGGATGGAACCTGAGGATACCACATACAAAGCACGTGTTCCAGTCTTTTGATCAATGTCCAGAACTTGAATCTTTGAAAATTTGAAAGAAAAGGAGTCATTCTTCTTAATAAGAAGGGGCTTAACCCAATCCTGTCTTGAGAAAACCAGGTCATAGTCAACCTCAACTAGACATATTGAACATAGTCAACCTCAATTAGAGTGACCATTTTAGGAACATTAAATCTTTCTGAACTTTGTCTCTTAACTGACAAGAAATGAGTAAAACAAATTTCTTCAACATTGAAGGATATAAAGGTAAATATGGTCCAGCCTCTAAGATGATTCAGGATTCTATACCTTGGTGATATGTTAGACTTGCTTCTAGTAAATGGAATCAGGCAAAAAGAGAGCACATTATTTTTCTAATTTAAGTTATATAGAAGTCAAGGCCTTCATTTTCCCTCTTTCCTCCCTGCCTTAAAGGAACCCAGTTATACTATAGTCTCTGGAGTGGCCCACAAGACAATGTGAACCAGGTCTCTGTCCACCAAACAGCTGGGAATGGAGGCTCTCCTTGAAACAATGAACAATTAAATGAAGACTGCAGTAACCGAGTAAGCTACAAAGTTGACTCTCCCCATTAGGTCTTAGATATGATTAAATTCCCAGGCCAACAACATGAGGGCAAACTCTTGAGAGACTGGGAGTGAGAGACACCAAGTGAAACCACACTTAAGATTCCTGACATTCAGAAACTTAGAGAAAGATAAATGGTTACTGTTTTATAAGATTATCTCAAATAATACATCTGTATGGGTCACCGTGCCTTTCTATCAAAATTGAAAGGGTTTGGGTATTATTGTGCATGCAATTTTTTTTATTGCTCATCTTTCTCAATGCATTTTTTTCTTTTTGTCTTTTAATTTTCTGCATTTTATAAATGTAGCTGTGACCTTACAGAAAATTGCAAGTTTTGGGTTTATCCTCAAAGTGAAAAAATAAGGAAAATTGATGACTTAATCAAGAGTTTTCTTTGTTTTATCCATCTAGGGTAGAACAGAATTTATTTATTTATTAAGAAAGTAGTACCTCAACATAAACAAAAAAGCAAGAGAACTCTGGGAAAGATATTTAAAAATAAAACTACATGTTTTCTTTCCTTATTTACTTTTTAATTTGACTGGAAATATTGAATTGCTTTATCTTATCTTTTTATTAAACCACCATGAGATACAATTACAAAGATGTCCATGATTGGATTTCAGTCATACAATGTTCCAACACCCATCGCTCTACCAGTATACATTTCCCACTAACAATATCCCTAGTTTCCCTTCCACCACCTTCCCCTTCTCACAATCTGTCTCTATGAAAGTCACTTTTTTTCTTTCTCTCTCTCCTTCTCTCTCTCTTTTTGAGCTTTATGGGTTGCAATATAGATATGAGAGGTTGTCAACAACATATTTTCTTGTGTTAACTATTTTCTGTTCTTTCTGATACCTATTTAGCTCTTGTCTTATTCTTTTTTTATTTCATGTACCTTGTTGTTCATGGACAAATTGAATTGTTAACATTGGTCTTTTAATCCAGGTTTTTAAGTTTTCATTAACTGAGACTATTAATGAACAATGCCCTCTTACTGTGTATTGGAACCTCTGTCACCAGTATTAACCCAGTAAACTTAATTGGGTTCTAGTATCTTTGAACAATATCTATGACAACTGTAGTATACATATTTGTTTGTAATCATGAAATTCTTACTGTATTTTAAATGCCTTTTACTGTAGAAAACAAAAGCTCAGATGTTCTTGAAGAAATCACTTAGAATAGAGGTTGCATAATTTAATGAATCTATGGAGGGGATAGTCACAAAATTTTACCACAAAGCAAAATTTTAAATTGAAAGATGTAAATAGCGTGCAAATGCATTCAGATTTTAAAGTCTGAAACATTAAGTGTTTTTCAATTATAACTCAGTAAATAAAAATACTTAGACATCCCTTAAATGAGACGATAACCAGGATGTAGAATAGATGTTGACTTTAAGTATTATGATAGACTTTTCAAGTGAGGAAAATACGCACACACCAAGAGAAGGAAAAGCATTTGTGATTCTACTGAGAGAAAATAATCAGTAGTTATCTGATGAGGTCAGAACAAAAAACACAGTATAGCAATGATGGCCTGAATCACTGCAAAATTAGCCACTTACTTTTTAAGACTTCCGGGACAGCACAATTACTGTAGTTGCCATCATTAAAAATAACATTTCAAACTGAGGCCCACAAAGTATGTTTTGTTAAGAACCTTTTTTGGTATCTAAGTTAAAGTCTCTGTTCTACTTGCCACACTGTAAATACAACTGTATTTACAGTTGTATTTACAACTGGAATTTTTTTTTTTCTTTGCTCTGTGTGGGTAAGGAAGCTCAGAGATCGAAGTCCTGGGAGAGCTTATGTATAGGAGTCCTTCAGGACATTTAGAACTCTTTCCAGGAAAATACTTTTTTAAACACTGAAACAAATTGAACCATGCCTTCATGAAACTGGGAAAGATAATTTATCTATAGTTACAGGGAATGAAATTGCAATGATGGCTTTGATCACTATGTAAATTCAAAATATGAGAAATCATCAGAAATTTCTTGGTACCAGGTAACACATAAATCCTAACTTTAAAGAAGTCTACTGAAAAGTAAGATGGAAATTTCACTGTAGAAGTGGAACAGAGGAAAACTCCATGGATTTCTCTGATGTCATGGAAAGCAATGAATTCTAAAACAGTTTTCTTTAGAGAACACGCAAATTGTTTTTTTGTCCTGCTTTACATGATTTTAGATTAGTAAATCAAACTTCCCTTTCCCCATTCCTATCAAACTTATACTTGTTTTTACTTTCTCAAGACATGTCTCAGAGACATGGGGCAGAGCTGCTACTTGCTCTCCCTGTGCCCAGCCCCTCACGAGGCACCCAGGAGGGATGGAGGGTTCTAGCCCTGGCCCGCCACCCCAACAGATCCTTGCAACAAGCCAGACGACCCCCACTCTATGAGGGCCTCCATTCTCCACATCCGGACTTCTCTCTCGTCAGAACTCCACCCAGCAGGCCAGCCTATCACAGCCCGGCTTGCATTGCCACAAGCAGCCGCACGGTTCATCAATAAATGGTGGACTTAGAGATGACTACAAGAGTATGCTACCTGCACGGCAGAGCCTGGCAAGCTACCCGTGTTGTATCTGATATGCCAAATACCAGTAACAATTATAGACCTCATTCCAGAATGGATTGAGGCTCTTTATGTTCCTGGAGCGAGCAGATGCCCTTGGGCTTTACTAGCATGGGACAGGACATATGGAGATGTTACTGGGGCCCGCTAGAGCAAATCGATGATGAACAGGGAAGACAGTGATACAGTGATACAGTGATACTTTCTCAAGAATGAACATTTTTAATAAACTTTAACCCTCCTTCTTTCCCCACTTACTTTTCATTCTAATGAGCTCAAATAGCCCTTGATGGTTATGTCAATGCATAATTAACTAACTGTTGGTATGGGTGGGTTCATGCATGTCTGCCCTTGTTTTTTGCTCTCTAGATTTGATTATTAGTCCCAAGAGGGCAGGGAGTTTGCTTTACATATTATTGTTCCCACCTTCTACACCATTATACACTGAAGTGCTTTGAACACAGTTAATTCCTTGACCATCAGGGTGGATCCATAGATGACACACTCCAGGCAAAGATGAGTTAATTCTGAGAAGTTCAGTCTTATAAAGATTTGAGAACATGTTTAAGATAGATGTGATTTAAAGGTGCAAAGAGTCTAAAAATGCAGTAAGGGAAAGCCTCTTCAACAAGTGGTATTGGGAAAACTGGGCAGCGACATGTAAAAAATAAATTTGGACCTGTGTCTAACACCTTGCACAAAAATCAGATCAAAATGGATTAAAGATCTCAATATCAGACTTGAATCCATAAAGTACATTGAAGAAAATATAGGAAAAACCCTCCCACGACATTGAAGCTAAAGGCATCTTCAAAGGTGAAACAACACTAACAAAGCAACTAGAAGAAAAGATAAACATATGGGACTACATGAAACTAAAAAGCTTCTGCATCTCAAAAGAAACAGTGACTAAGATACAAAAGCAGTCCACAGAATGGGAAAGAATATTCACCCAATACCCATCTGATAAGGGGTTAATATCCAGGATATATCAGGCACTGGTAGAGCTTTACAAGAAGAAAACAAACAACCCCATCAAAAAATGGGGAGAAGAAATGAACAGAAACTTCAGCAAGGAAGAGATTCGAATGGCCAAAAAACATATGAAAAAATGCTCATCATCACTAATCATCAGAGAGATGCAAATCAAAACAACAATGAGATATCATTTTACACCACAGAGACTGTCACATATTCAAAAGAGCAAGAACAACAAGTGCTGGCATGGATGTGGGGAAAAGGGACACTCATCCATTGTTGGTGGGAATGCCGGCCGGTACAGCCTTTCTGGAAAACAATATGGACATTCCTCCAAAGACTAGAAATTGAACTCCCATTTGACCCAGCCATACCACTCCTGGGAATCTACTCTGGGAAACCAAAAATATGCAGCGGAAACACTATCCCTACTTTTATGTTCATAGCAGCATTGTTCACAATAGCCAGAATCTGGAAGCAAACCAGAGTGCCTGAGAATCGATGACTGGATAAAGAAGCTTTGGTACATCTACACAATGGAATACTATGCAGCTATTAGGAAAAATGAAGTTATAAAATTTGCCTATAAAGGATGGACATGGAGAAGATTATGTTGAGTGAAATTAGCCAGAAGGAGAGAGACAGATACAGAATGACTGCATTTATCTGCATAACATAATATATATATGTACATATTATGATACCAATATCCAAGGTCAAGTGAAACATATATCAGGAGGTCTTATCAAAGGTGGAAATTATCACAAACGTGTGGGAGTCAGAGGCTAGGTAAGACAGAAAATGGAACAGTGTGCTAACAATTGTCGAGGGTACTAATGCCAACCTAGAACTGAGCATTAAATAGAGGCAAAAAGATACACATGACAACCCTTTAATGTATGTTCTGTAATCCATAGTCTGGAAGGGAAGGAAAAGAGAAAGAGAGAGAAAGGGAAAGAAATAAAGAACCTGCCATGGAAGAGGGCTGGGGGGGGGGCAGGGAACTGGGGACGTTGGTGGTGGGAGATGGGCACCAGTGGAGGGATGGGTGCTGGAACACTGTATAACCAAAACCCAAATATGAACTTTTTAATTGTATATCTTTGTAATTGTAAAAAATAAAAAATTAAAAATAAAATAAAATTAAATTAAATT